>MIQA02023290.1:23438-36772 GCA_001887855.2 Sclerospora graminicola
TTTCAAAAAGGTGAATTAGTGTTGTTATCTACAACTAATTTGCCTACACATGCAATCAGCAACTTCCCTATACGGAAGTTGCTCCCTAAGTTCATTGGACCTTTCAAGGTCCAAAGCGTAAAGGGGAGCGCCTATACATCAGACATTCCCGCGGCCATGCGCCTTCACCCAACGTTTTACGCTGGGAGGCTCAAGCCGTACCGATCGTCTACGTCTTCGGCGAGACGCATCGCCACGGCGAATGCCATGATTCTTCAAGTCTCCCAAGAGAGACTTGTAATCGGTCTCCAACCGATTGTGGGAAGTCTGGAGAGTTTCCATCTCCGACTTTAGTCGACCAACCTCGACCAGAAGAAGATCATTCTTCTGCTGCATTACGAGATGCGCGCTCAGAATGTCGCGAATCTCGTCTCGATGAGAGCGATACGTCTTCATCGAGTGAGACATGTCGGCGCTCAAGGCGTTACAGTGCCTCTCGAGCTTGCAGAGCTGGTAACCATGCTCCGCAACAACATCGCCGAAGGAACTACCAACCCCCGCCGCCCCTGATTGATAATAAGGGGAATAAGGGTTATATTCTCGAGCGCTTGCTATCGAAGCGCTCGGTTCCCTATAAGAATGGGCAGCGTACCGAGTACCTGGTACGCTGGTTGGGATATTTGCAAGCGTTTGACTCTTGGGATCCGATTGAGGTGCTAAGGGCGGATGCCCCAGACCTCCTGCACAAGTTTGAGAAGGATACTTCTCCTCAAACTCAAAAGAAGCATCAACACTAAGTGTTGATGACTGGGTAGCATCGGCACTAGGTGCTGATGCATTGAGAGCATCAACGAGGCTCTTAACACTAGCGGGTAACGAGTAACCTCGGTACCCTCTTAGCTCCTTATCAGTAAGACGAGGAGCTCCCGTGGGACAGCAAGGGCACTTCATTGTAGAAGGAACTCCGCAAGAGAGTCCTTCTCTAATGCAAGTAAAATGGATAAACTCCATTTTACCTGAGCGTGAGTGCTTTAAGAAGCGCTCGCGGTTTATGTGAATTTTCTTCACGTAATCGTCGGGACCTTTGTTGTAATTCTCAACAAAGGCGGCATTCCAACTTTGAGTAAGGGCGTCCTTATCGTCCCTATTCTTGCGCGACCCTTTCCGGTTCGTATAAGAACGTGCCTGATAGAAAATGTCGATGAAGTACCGACGTCTATCGTCGGTACTGCGATCGAAATGATGATTACGAAGGTCTTCGCAATCATCAAGCGCGTTAATGTCAAATAATGGATATTGACAATCGCGCTTGGTGTGCCCACCACTATCGGGCATAAGCTTCCATGCTGGGGTCATAAACCCCACTTTGTACAGAACATGGCGTTCCATACACCTCAAAGTCGTCTTTGCTTCGACCAGGCGAATGTCGAGGGCCAGAAGGAGCTTTACGCTCCTCATACCACCGTATGATGGAGTTGTCGCTGTCTTAATCGACGGCGTCAGACTCCACTTCGCCATCACTTAACGGCGAAGCAATTCTAGCGGGCTAAAGCTCGCTAGAATCGTGGGCAGGGACGGTGTCGTCCTCGCCCCCTTCGGAGTCAGATGACTTTCCGAAGATGTCGATGGGCTTCTTCTTTGCCACCCGCCCTACGGCAAATGGAGGTGTGGAAGATGTTGCATTCGTGACATCTTCCCGCCCTCTTTTAGACACTTCTTTCGCAGCATCTACTACGAGAGACAATGGGTCTCTCGGCTTACTCTTTCTCTTCGACGCTACATTGGTAGCGTCGGCATTTGATGTTGACACCTCTGCACGTGATGCAGAGGCGGGAGCTGCTTTATCAGTATCGGCAGCGCCCTTAAGAGCGCCTCCGCGTTTACCGACCATTTGTTTTCTTTTAGTCGCTGATGGTTAATAACAAAATATCGTTGTGACCAACAAGTGCCACCATTCCATTGGTCAATATTTATTTATATTATTAGCCAACCCTTGGGTGGGGGTGATGTAATGGGGGTTTTGGGGGCCCCATTACATAAGTGATATTTAAGTTAAATATACAGTTATTTTCAGACTAATGTCTAATGTGATATATTGGATTTATACAGTTGTTATAATCCACTTGAGAAAGATTCCTGAATATAATTATAAATTAACAAGTAATCTAATAATAAAGATATCATTCAGACCAGCTTATATTACATGTTTGTATGATTAGTTTAGATTTAATTATAGTTATTAACTCTAAACCACTCATAATATATCCACTCTTAAACTTACCTTCTTCCTGATACGCAGCATTAGGTTTATATATATTTAACATATATATAAACTTAAGTGATTAATTAACAAATTAATTAGTCTTTATTTAGTTTATCTAAGTTAAACTAAGGAGGACCAAAATTACATTTGGTCCTACTCAATTGCACCCTTCCTCACTGCAATTTTACAGTGTAAGCCGCGTAACAGCTAGCCTGTTACACTGTCCAAACGCTTTTTGTGTAATTACGTGTCCGATTCCAACGGTATCGGCATCGTGCATCAAGTCCCTACCTTTGGTGAAGACAACTACCGCGTTTGAGTACGTGAAGGAGTAACAGACAAGTTCACGCTATCAGACCTGCTTGACGACAACGGTATTTTCACGAATGCCGTAGCGCTTGTCAATGGTCTACATGTGAAAAAGGCTGTCGACATCATTTGCGAAGAATTGAAAAACCGCGGTCGTCTTGTATCCAAGGGCACGGAAGTACATAGTTATACGTTTGTTATCGCTCTGGTCAATTGATCTACCGTGCTATTCCTGGCTGGTTTGTTAGCGTGGAGCGTATTCGTGACCACATTGTGGCAAACAAGAAGCTTACCTACTGGGTGCCAAGCTTCGTGCTGGAGAAGCGTTTTCACAGATTGAAATAGTTCGCGTGCCGCTTCTGGGGTCCTATGGGTGAGCGAAGACTACGAGAAGATGGTGTGTGGGCTCGATTGCTGAGCTGGAGGAGCTGACGGTTGAAAAAGTGACAGATTTGCACTGAGAATATATTGACCCCTTGACAAATCCGTCAAAAAGGGCAAAGGTGTGTTCCGTCGCGTACCCAAAGATTTTGATTGCTGGTTTAAAAGTGGTTTTTTTTTAATGCCTTATTCTCAGAAGCATTGCCCATTTTATAATAAGAAATGCTTTTCCGACTGACTTTGTGTCTTTCTGACAGGCAGAAAGAACTCTTTCTGCTTACCGTACAACAATTGAAACTAATATGCTTTTTTTTACTGTTCCTGTAAGTTATATTGGGGGTGAGTCTATGGTTTTGGGGGTGATTATAAAGGCCCCCAAAAATAAATATATAGAAACAATATCAATGTGTGAGTTGATCTTGAGAGATAAAAATAAATATATAGAAACAATAACAATGTGTAAGTACATTTTCCCAGAGAACCACCCAAAGGCGAACCAACAGTGCGGTTCAAAAAGCGGTTGGTGCCGACACCACGCGAAGTATCAACTAGCAGTTGATGAACCTGCAGTTGATGAACCTGTGGTTGTCGAACCTGTAGTTGCTGAACCTGCAGTTGATGAACCAACGATGACTAAGTCTATTGAAGAAATTTATGGCGAGCACTGCATTCAGCACATCAAGTCTGTTGATAAATATGATCAACCCAAGTTGGGAGATTCACGAGTATTATCACCAAGTGATTGGATTAAGTCGAAGATGCACGTAGTTGGTGATTCCATCGACTACAAACATAGTGATGACGTCACACCCGACTTCGGAAGAGACGGATACACGTATCTCTTGCAATATCAGTTGAATGAGCTCGATGAATCACATATGCTTGACAACTTCTTCTTTAAGTCAATGTTTGTGGAGCCATGGTCTGTCTTGGAGGGTCCAAGCGGTTTGACTGTTCCGGAGGTGACTCCATCACCGTCAATATCCATTGGCTGTGGCATCATCTGCCTGCGAATTATATTACGTCGATGCATTTTCTTCACTTGTGTATATATAAGCAAATCAAAATGTCATTTCCAGTTTTGTTGAACGTCAACAATCAAGTTGCCCAGCATCAATTCCGATATCGATTCAGTCAACCGATTGATTTCAGTCAGTTTGAATGCGCACTTGGCTCGATCTCAATTTACTACAGCTGGAAGGCAATCACTGCTCAACGCCAAAACAACTAATTCAAAATCATTTGGCCAACAGCAGCAACAACAACTACGTATTCAATCACCTTGCCAGATGGTATATACTCAGCAAGTGATATCAACAACTACCTGCAGTATTGGAGTATTCAAAACAACTTGTATCTGACCAACAACACGACCGGTGAATACCACTACTTCATCTCGTGTGCGGAGAGTCCATCCGCGTATGCGATTCAGTTCACGATGCAGCCAGTGAAGAATGTCACTGGATACACAGCAGCAAGCGGCTTCCCAACAATGCCAGCCACTGCATACACTCCTCAACTTTAGATTGATAACTCTGGATTTGGAGCTATCGTTGGGCTATCCAATGGTGTATATCCTGCTGCTCAAACTACGAGCGTCTACGCCATCAATAGCAACGCCACGCCAATGGTAGATCCAGTCGCTGCTGTAATTGTAGGGCTGTCTAATCTCTATAACCCAATTGCAAGCAACAATCAAGTTCTCCACACCTTCACAAGCGCTGGAGTAGGATTCGGCGGACTTATTACCACGTCACAAGGCAAAGGTATTGCAGATTGTCCGATGCAAGGAACGAATAACGAGATCACGTTGAGCTTCTTCGACCAAGACAAGCGTCCGTTGCAGATTATCGATCCTAACGTGTGTATTCGTTTGCTGATCAAAAAAAGTATGACTCGACGATGTGATTACATTTCGCAGATATACTCGATGACATTCTTGAAGATTTTCCTCTCGATGATGTCCATTGCCATCGTGCTCATTTTTTCGCTTGTAATTCGCTTATAAAAATCAATGAATTCTTTGACTGGCATATCACTTGGAAAGTCGCGGCAAATAATTGCAAGATCTCGTTGGGTCAAGTTGCGACCAAGAACGACATATTGACTGTTGATGCGAATCGTCTTTGGGATACCAAAGTAGCTCTGATTGATGTAGATCATACTCCATCCTTTTTTTCGGCCTCTGATGAAGTATTGACCAATCTGAGCTTGAGTCTTCTTTGGTCCGAGCACCAAATCATCGAATATAACGAGTTTGCTTGTCTCATAGTCATACTCACCCATCGCAGGGACCAAGCCTTCCTCGATCACCTCGACGTTATCGATGGTATCTTTGAGATGATCGTAGAGAGTCTCATTCGTCTTCGTGCAGATGACGATCTTCGTGAAGTATTTACTTAGCAGAGCGATGATATAGATGACGGTGTTAAATTTGCCACTGCCCGAAGGACTTGCGACGCACATCCGAAAAGGCAGCTCGAAGTGCTCGTTTTGGGGTACTTCTTGAGCTTTGACTTTGGTATGGATTGATAAAAGTTGAGCATCCTTTCTTCGTTCATATATACAAGTAATCAAAATGTCTTCTCTTCCACCAACAACCAATAGTCCAGTCTTCAATAGCTCTTTTTTTCTTGGATCAATGATTACTTGACCATCGCCACCGCTGACAAGAGATACCAGAAACTCGGTGGGACTGGAGTCTTCACTTCACTTGCTGTAGCTGGGAATCTCGACTGTGGATCGTTGACGATTGCAGGAATGGCTGTTGATCTCAGTTCACTGTCAGGAGTCACAGCTGGAACAGTTACAGCATCCAAGCTTGTGATGGTCGATGCGAATAAAAACATCAGCTCATTTCGTAATTTGACGGCAATAAATCTTACTGGAACTCTACTGACGGCAGCGCAACCAAATATCACGTCGATTGGAACATTGCCATCTCTGAATGTGTCTGGAGGATTGACAGCATCTACGTTGACTGGAACCTTAGCACAGCAGCTCAACCTAATATTACATCGCTTGGAACTCTCACAACTGGATTGCAAACAACGATCAACAACAACACAGCTACGTTTGCAAGTTATGCGCGTTGGACAAACAGTCTTACTACGCCAATGAACTGTGTGCTAGAAATGTCAAACATCGCGCCTAGGTTCGGAACAATCTCGCGACATCCTTTTCGTATCTGTTCAGGCAAATGCAATTGCGCTATGGATGGACGTTAGCCAGAACGTAAGAATTAGAACCGTAGCACCAAGTGGAACGTATAAGCTTGAGGTCGATGGCTCGATAAACGCTACCGCAATTAACATCAATGGAGTTGCAGTTGCTTCTTCGACTGATATAACATCTATGATCGGTAACACTGCGGAGACAGCTTCCGCAAACAAAGCTTTGGTTGTTGACAGTAGTCTAAATATCGCTGGAATAAGATCTTTCAGCGCAACATCATTGACTGGAACTTTGCTTACTCCAGCTCAACCAAACATACCGAGTGTTGGCACATTATCTAGTTCGAATCTGTCGGGTTCAGGTATCACTCACACACAGAGTGCTGGAGGCAATGTTGCTTCATTTACTAACTCAGCAGGTGTAAGCACGCTCACCATCAGTATTGCAAGTTCTGGTGGCGCATGCGATATTCGATCAACTACTACAAGCGATCTATACCTGGGTGCTAATAATACGAGGATGCCCTCGATTAAAAATGGGGGTAATGTCGGTATCAATACAACTTCTCCAGGTTATCAACTTGATGTGAGCGGGTCTTTAAACTCCACCAGCTTTTACATGAACGGAACACTTATCACAGACTCGGCAACAGATTTGAATGGAGTAACGGGATATGGAACGTATCTGAGTGGTATCACTCCGGGTTCATTCGCAGCGAGCAAAGCTATGGTTACCAATGCAAACTCAGTGATTCAGTTCGGATCGGGCAGCGCTACCACAAACATGATCAAATACTTCGCGAGCACGAGCTTGTGAGATAGTATTCGAGTCTATCGTGTGGATGATTCCAGTCCACTGACCATTGGTACGCAAATTGATGGACCCTCTAGCACCAATAGAACATATCCCATTCTAATATCGTATCTTCGATTGATCCCACTGCACAAGTAGGTGGTGTTTCAGCTACAAGCGCTGACTTATTCAATATAAGCTGGAATGATAAAGTTGGTTTTACGTCTCGAACGCATTTTAATGTTGGAAAACGTCAGCCTTATAAAAGTGGATATCCGCATACGTATACTCATGCAACTTCTGATGATGCCTTTTGTATAAATCCTGCTGGTTCATCCCCAACACCAGCGAGTTATTGAAGACTGGACTATTGGTTGTTCGTGGAAGAGAAGAGATTTTGATTACTTGTATATATGAACGAAGAAAGGATGTTCAACTTCTATCAATCCATACCAAAGTCAAAGCTCAAGAAGTACCCCAAGAACGAGCACTTCGAGCTGCCTTTTCAGATGTGCGTCGCAAGTCCTTCGGGCAGTGGCAAATCTAACACCGTCCTCAATATCACCGCTCTGCTAAGTAAATGCTTCACGAAGATCGTCATCTGCACGAAGACGAATGAGACTCTCTACGATCATCTCAAAGATACCATCGATAACGTCGAGATGATCGAGGAAGGCTTGGTCCCTGCGATGGGTGAGTATGACTCTGGGACAAGCAAACTCGTTATATTCGATGATTTGGTGCTCGGACCAAAGAAGACTCAAGCTCAGATTGGTCAATACTTCATCAGAGGCCGAAAAAAAGGATGGAGTATGATCTACATCAATCAGAGCTACTTTGGTATCCCAAAGACGATTCGCATCAACAGTCAATATGTCGTTCTTGGTCGCAACTTGACCCAACGAGATCTTGCAATTATTTGCCGCGACTTTCCAAGTGATATGCCGGTCAAAGAATTCATTGATTTTTATAAGCGAATTACAAGCGAAAAAATGAGCACGATGGCAATGGACATCATCGAGAGGAAAATCTTCAAGAATGTCATCGAGTATATCTGCGAAATGTAATCACATCGTCGAGTCATACTTTTTTTGATCAGCAAACGAATACACACGTTAGGATCGATAATCTGCAACGGACGCTTGTCTTGGTCGAAGAAGCTCAACGTGATCTCGTTATTCGTTCCTTGCATCGGACAATCTGCAATACCTTTGCCTTGTGACGTGGTAATAAGTCCGCCGAATCCTACTCCAGCGCTTGTGAAGGTGTGGAGAACTTGATTGTTGCTTGCAATTGGGTTATAGAGATTAGACAGCCCTACAATTACAGCAGGGACTGGATCTACCATTGGCGTGACGTTGCTATTGATGGCGTAGACGCTCGTAGTTTGAGCAGCAGGATATACACCATTGGATAGACCAACGATAGCTCCAAATCCAGAGTTATCAATCTGAAGTTGCCCCATTCTAAAGCTATGATTCGTGATGTCCATCGACCCTGTTGCCATGGTTGAAATTGCATAGCTAGGTTAGGAAACAATAAAATACCTACCCCTCCAGTTTTCGTCTGTGCCACACTCCAATAAGCCAGGGTTTGCCCCTGCCCATCCACTCGCCACATACGTTGCCACTGTTCTGTCAGTTCACTTGCTTCTTTTCTGACTGGTTACATGCGTTTCTTGGACAAATATGCACACCGGCCGATATCCTACGGGTATGTTCTCCAAGACTGCAACCACTGGTTTCTTGACTCCACGGAAAATCCACGTACATTCTGGGTGATCACCCTGAAATCCTCGTCAGTACTTCCCTTGTGCCCTTCTCCCCTTGATCGCGCTAGGTCGCCTAGTCTTGCCACTGTCTGCTTACTGTATTCGTCCATTCTATCTAGAATGGCTGATACAGACTGTTAATGCGTTAGGTCCCGTGGCACGCCCTTAGTAACGCAACGGGGACTATTCCCTCGGATTCGTCCCCACTCCTGTTCCTTCCATATCTACCGTTTCCACCTCCCCTACATTCGTAGACATGTTGGCTAGTGTTGCGTAAAAATATGTCGTAAGGTCTTTCCACACAGTAGGATCATCTTTATCCAATCTATACGCTAGTTCTGCGAACGATGCAATTTTCATCCTGGCTGACTGGAACCTTTTGATCTTGATCCAGATTGGGTCCGAGGGTAGTGCCGTTTCACCCAGAATAGTCGCGATGTGGTGACCATACACATTCGCACATAACGCCGTTACTGCAAAATTATAATGTCTCTGTGGAGCACATAGCTTCCATAAAGCATTCTGACCATACCCATAATCCTTTATTTCCTTCCAATGTTGTCTGCTCGCCCTCATCGCCGCTCTCTGGTAGTCTCCTTCCAGCATATGCACTCGATTAGCCCAGTCCTGTAATAACTTCAAGCATTGAGGGTTAGAGTTAGCGTCCGCCTTCGTACTAATCATTATCATTGCGTCCCAGTACTGTTGCCTCCAGTCCTTGACTAACTCACATATCACGTCTCTGTTAAGGCGTGTTATGATGAGATGCGGGTGACTGAAACACTCCAATAATTGAAGTAACGCGAGCTTGTCCTTCCTAGCAGCCCTCATCCATTCATTATGTGAGGAGTCGAATGTTGGGAACGGCGTGTTCAATTGATGATGCCACGCCGTCTTCATGGAATCCCAGACTTGTTGAGTTGTAATGTCAGGCTCATCTGGAGGTTCCAAAGTCGTAGCCACCCCCTGTAATGAGTCAAACAATTCTCTTTGTACTGGCTCCGCTTCGTGATGCTTGTCTACCTCTGACTGGGTATAAGTCTGCTCCACTGCTCTTTTCTTCCTGATTCGCCCTTGCTCCGCGTCTTCTATCTCTAGCTGATCTCGTTCTGGACCCTGTTCCAGCGATAGAGTCCCATTAGAAAAATTATGCCACTCTAATAGCGTACTCTCGTCCACTCCCAGCGTTTCTACTACGAATCGTCGTACTGCCGCATCACGAAGATTTGAGGATAGTAATTCCGCTTGCTTGGGTCCCGGAAGGCCCGTCACTGTATCCGTTAAAAACCTAAGTAACGCCTGACTACTGGTGTCCTTTTCTTGTAATAGGAAATTGATCTGGGCCTGTAATATGCGCGTGGCTGCTTCACTCATATCCTCACTCAACCCCTGTTCAACTGTTACCAGCTGCCGATCATCCTCGTGCTCCTGATTCTGTCCCCTCGCTGTCTTCACTCGCCCTTCTCGTGTCCTTATATTTCCTTGCTGTCCCGTTAACGCCTCCGGCTCGCTCATTACAACGTCCTGCGCTTCCGTGTTCCCCGGGGTTACCTCTTCCGTAGTTCGCCACCCATGCACGTATGCCGTATAATGAGCATTTTCGAAATGAAGTATGAGCGGAAGTTTCCCTTCAACATTCCTCCACTCTGCTTTCATACGTGTCACCTCTTGCACGCAGTGTTCCAACGTCAAAGGAAATTCTCCGCATGTTGCGAATTTTTTCCTCTGGGCTATCCGTGTCTCAGGCGCGTAATGAATAGCACCTAATGTTCCACTCATTGGGTCCACGCTGATCACATAAATGTGCATTTGTAACATCGTACCTAAACATAATATAGTGTCATTACTACCCCACGATTTGTAACTTACCGTTTCCGTTAATGCCGACGGACTAGTGCCATACTCGTGCAAGTATTCCTTAAACGCCACTTCTGATTGTTTTGCCGATATTTTATCATACCCTCTGCCCAAGCTACGTAAAGATTGTTTACGCACTCCGGCTGGAAATTTAGCAGAAAAATCCATCTAACCTCGCGCTACGCATCCTGACTTTAGTGTTGCCGTTGCCCGTTCGAGTATCTGAGGGTTATCCTCTAACGATGTGTTGTACAGTGCTTGTACAATGCTGTACGCCTGACAGTTTCCGGTTGATGGCGTCTGTACTTGCTGAAGTCTCATAGCTATTATTGCCTCCTTAAGTTGATACTTTTTCCCACTAGTCGACTCGGGATCGTCCCATCCAAATGGTTGGAGACGGCCTTCAATGTTGGTGACTTCCTTATTGATGCATTTCATTTCTTGAATTGCTTGACCTTCCAATACCAATAAATCGGTATTGGATTTTTGTCTCTCCTGAGTGCCTTTTTTTGTCCTTTTTTTTGTTTCCCCTGGTTGAACTTGTTTTTTTCTTCTAATTCTCCCCTCAGCACGGGTTCGGGTTGGTTTTTTGTTACCAGTAATTTTTCCTTTTCCTGTGTAGTCCCTTTAATTTGGGGATTTGAACCTCCTGTACCCCTGGCTGTGTCGTCCGATTGAACTTGAGTGCCTATAGTAGGACCCTCTTGCTCTTGACTAGGCCGTTTACCGTTTCGAACTACTGTCATCCATTCATCTTTTTGCGTGCTAACCCGCCCACTGTTACCTTCCCCCAACTCCTCAGAGCCAGTTGTGGTGTCATTGTTTCCGTCTGCCCGGCTGCTATTGGACTCCTCCTGTGATTGCACCACTACTGTTGCCGACTTACTTGATCCCACGTTTTCACCACGTGCCTGTTTCCGTCGCACGTCCTGTGCTTCGTCATGTTTTGTGCAGTTTTCCCGCACTTCCTTTATTAGAGCCTTCATGCTCTCGAAGATTGGCTCTGGTGACTCAATTTGGTCTACATCTTCCACCGACACCGAAATACAGTTATCCGTTAGTAATTTCTTTTGGGTTACGGTACAACCTCGCGCTTGGTGTCCAGCTTCCCCACATCGAATGCAGTGTATCTTCCCCCGTGTTCCTGGATGCTCCAAGGTCAACACTGTCCCCACCATATGAGCCTCCAGATGTGACGTAATTTCTTTGGACATCCACTGGCATCCACTACAATTTCCCAATCCAAAGAAGTAGCTGAGAGAGGCCCCCCCAAATCCAGCTCTTCGAATCTAAAATCCACTTCAATTATCGATTGAAGAAATCCATGCAATTTTATAATGTCGATGTTCCGGGTGACATTACGTAAAATTATCACATAGTCAGGTTGAAAACCCAGCCCGGCTCTCGTCCCTGCAATCTTCCTTGACCATACCGGCTCATCAGGTTTCTCCTTTCCATCTACGTTCTTGAGACTGTGTACCTGCTTATGATATGGTACTGATACATTAACATACTTCTTTGCTATTTCCCTAGTTGGAAAATATAGATAGAGGCAGTGATCCGATGGGTTATAAGTGATCGACTTTACCTTGGCCAACATTTCCCATAGTTGGGCATTGTCCATTCCTCTCGCAGTCGCCGATGTCGAGATACTCTCCTGGAGGCTTTCGTGCTTTGAAAAGCCTTCTTAATGGCTGCTTCCCCTCTCATATCCATAACCAAGCATCCTTCGACACGGACTCGTATAGTCAAGATGAGTCGTAGTCTATCCTTAGAAGTCATTATCTGTCGTAAGAACTGAGGTAATGTTCTAGATAAAATAGTACCCTCAGCTAGCCCCTTGACTACTTGCCACTCCTCATCACTACCGTTGCGAAACTTTTTGTTGTCCTTGCCCATCCAATCTTTCTCACATACCCGTGTTAACTTGTCAATTACTTCTGGGGAGTACACCTTGGGATTGAACATGTATGTCTTATGTGGACTTTTCACCTGTTGTACCGGTTGTTTGTTTACCTGTGACCTTGTGTAGCCATCCTTGACGAACACTCTGACCCTTCACAGCGACTTCAACCTGACAACTGCCAATCTTTCTTGATAGAATGGTATCTAGCGGTTTGTGCAATTTATGCGCAAGACTCCAAGCATCCAAAGCTTTCTGGCTCCATACTTTCCAGCTTAGGTTGTGAGTGACTACCAGTAATTCAAAGAGATCAATTAACCTTTCCAAATCATTAGTCGTCAGCTCAATCTTTTTAACTCCCACGTGGGAGCTATTTCCCCTCAACTGCTTGAAGGAGATCGCTGTTTCCTTAAACAATTGTTGCGTTAAATCCAACCACGTTTGTAAACGTGGTCGGGTCTGTTCCGCGTCTTTTAACGTTTGGCTAAGTACGATAGCCAGTTCTTCTGAAGTATTCTTTTTGGGGGGTAAACCCCCGGAAACTGATTTAACTTCCCCCTGAGGAGCTACTACCGCCTCCTCTACTACATCCATATCGGATGTTCCAGATTCACCTTCCGTGGTCAGGTCAATCACCTCCCCTTCTTTGATGTGATGTTCCTCTCCGTCCTCATCTGGTGCTCCATCTTCAAGGGGGGATTCTGGGACAACTTCATCGATGTCTTGCTTCCCCGCCTCTTCTTGCTCATCCTCCCTTGGATGAGCTTTCACATTTTCGCTAATCCCCTGACCCGGGTCCGGGGGTTTGCGTTCTTCACCAGGTTTTCCACCTGGGTATTCCATAATCTTAGCCTTAGGTTGCTAGTTCGCCGTGCAAGTCCAGATCCACAACCTACCTTTGCTGG
>MIQA02023291.1:0-53178 GCA_001887855.2 Sclerospora graminicola
TAGTACAGGAAGTAACGGGTTACACAACCTGACGTAATAGGATAACGTCCCCACGAAGCTTCTAGAAAGGATAGGCTTAGATGTAGCTAAAGAGTAGCGAACTAAGGACCTAAAATATCAGTTTTTAATTTACCAAGTTAAGCTCAAGCCCCACATCTGGTAGCACTTGTTGGTCCCTGAACCACCGCCGCCTGCAGCACCGCCGTCCTTGCCGTGCTTGCCGTTCCCGCCGTACTTGCCGTTCCTGCAGTACCGCCGTTTCCACCGTGCTTGCCGTCCCCGCAGCACCGCCGTCTTCGCCGCGCTTGCCGCCCCCGCAGCACCGCCGTCCTCGCCGTACTTGCCGTCCCCGCAGCACCGCCGTCCGCCGTGCTAGCCGTCCCTGCAGCACCGCCGTCGCCGCTCAAGAGCAGTGATTAGGAGAGCCCATTCGTAAGTCCCAATCTTTTTGTGAGGGCAGGGACTCCTATTCATTGGCTGTAAATCCTACCGGGCCAATAGTACTGCCGCCGTTATCGAGATCGATGTCTTAATTGGCTATAAATCGTCTCGTTTCAGTAATAAGTCAGTTTGGTTAACGGAAGGTCAGCACTTCGGTTCAAGACCCGTCAGTCGCGTAAGCAACCCGCACAAGAGCGAAACCTCCCGAGTCCCTTATTCTGGGCCGCCAGGGTACAGAATTATACCAACCCGCCAACAACCGACCGCCAAGTCAAAAACGCCCTTGAAACCCGGATCGAAGGTTGTCAAGAGAAGCATCCTAGAAAAGAAGAAGAGTCCAGATCGATCACCTACCTGTAACTAAGCGTTAATATCACTTAATCAGTTAATAACTGCATTAGTTTATAATGTCCATCCCGATGACTTCCGATCAGCATGCACAGCTGCTGCTCTCTATGCTTGCAACTATGGAGAGACAAGCGCAGGTACTCGAGGAATTTCACAAGTCCCGACAGCTATCGGAAATCAAGCTAGAGGGTGTGAAGCTTCCAACATATGGAGGTAGATTGGACGAATCATTCCAACTCTACAAGGAGCAAGTGGAGCAGTACTTCTTCGCAAGAGGAGTGGACTGGAAAAGCCGAGAGCTTTCACAAGGGATACTTGCCGTCTTAGGTGGAACACTGAAGCAAGGAGCTGCTCAGTGGTATGTGATGCAAAACAGTACATCACAAACGTGGACGATTTCTTTAGCAAAGTCGAACGTGAATTCGTTCCTGCTGACTTACAAGAGCGCCTACGCGAAGATATGAACAATCTGAGAGAGCGCGATTGCAAAGATCTCCCTGATTATGTGAGCAAGTTTCGACACATAGTCACGCAAGTCCGTGAAATGAGCGAGCTGGACCAGATCATGTACTTCCTACGTGGACTTACAGGTCGTACGCGAGAGAAGGTTCAATACCGGCGCTGTACAACACTGTCCGAAGCTATTACGGTTGCGTTGGACTTTGACCGCTCTCATCCGCAGCGATACTCACGAGGAAACTCGCACGATAGACCAAGATATAGGTCGTACGAAAACAGTAGTCGATATCGATCGAACAATGGTCCAGAACCCATGGACATTAGCAACGTGCAGATTCCGTCTCGTGACGAATGCCGCCGCCGAAATTTGTGCTTTAAGTGCGGTAGACCGAATCACCGCTTCGCACAGTGTAATAATCAAGGAACACGTAATGATAGAGGAAATAATCGTTCCGGCCGGAGTAATCAGAGGCATACAACTCGTCAGCATGTCAACAATATGGACAGCCGTGATGAGGAACAGGAAACAGTTGTTTACGATCGTGTCACGATCAATGCCGTGAAGGTCCAACAGAAGGCCAAGAGAGAACCTATTACCTTAGAGTCAAGCAGCTCTAGTTTGGACGTGCCAGCGCAGAGTCGACTACTAGTTCGTAATGGTGTCATTGGCAACAAATCAGTCAAGATTTTAATCGACTCTGGCGCGTCAACAAACCTAATCAAACCCGGTTTGGCAACAAAAGTGCTAAGGCCACAAAAGGTGCAAGCCCGTCGTTTTGATGGAACGTGGACATCGAGTCAGCCCACAAAGAGAGTGGAAGATACCATTCGTATCGAAGGTATGGAGTTCCCAAAGATGCAGTTCACGGAATGGGACACATGACGTGATATTTGGTCAACCATGGTTCACCAAGTATAATCCGCAGATTGATTGGCGTACGCAACAGATTGAAGTTGCAGACAACACGAAGTTCGAAGACGTAGATGGTCCGACGTTCCAAGAGAAGCTAAAAATTGGAGCCTATGATGAGATATATCACTTGAAAGTGACAAACGTTGAACAATCGGACATACCGCAGGAGTTGAAGCCTGTTCTGGACGAATACAAGGACGTATTTCCAGAACAACTCCCGAATGAAATGCCTCCAACGCGATCAGTTAACTTCGAGTTGCAAATGAAGCCTGATGCGGTTCCGAGCTCCCGTGCTCCCTTCCGTCTTTCGAAGGTCGAGCAGGACGCCCTGCAACAATTTGTAGAAGAGAATATACGGAAAGGATGGATTGAAGTATCCAATTCTCCCTGGGTCTCTAATATTTTTGGGATTCCAAAGAAAGATCCGACAACCGGAAAGTTCCCGAAACGCGCCGAATGGCTACGAAGCGGAAATTCGAAGATCCCCATTCGATGGGTGATTGACTACCGCTATGTCAATAGCATGTCAGTCGTGGCAAAAATTCCTTTGCCATTGATCGAAGAACTGTTCGACCGCATGGTTGGATGCAAGTATTTCTCGCTTCTCGATCTTGCACAAGGATATCATCAAATGGTAGTGTTACCATCAAGTCAACCGTATACGGCTTTCCGAACCAAAAAAGAAACGTATCAATGGTGTGTTGCACCCATGGGTTTATCAGGAATGCCTGGTGTCTGGTCACGTCTTATGCGAACGTTGTTCGATAAGCTAGGAACATTTGTTGTCGTGTATCTTGACGACATATGTATTTTCTCCCGTACAATGGAGAACCACGTTAGTCACGTTCGCGCGGTATGCGAAGTGTTGCGCAAGGAGAAACTTTACGCTCGACTCTCTAAATGTGCATTTGGTCGCACGGAAATCGCATTCTTGGGGCACATGGTTTCCGAAGATGGTCTGTGCGTCGACCCGAAGAAGACAGATGCTATCGCAACGTTCCAAGCTCCCAATCTGTCGCACGTATTTCATGACTGTACCGATGACTGCAATCAAGACTTCAATCTTTTGGATAGACACATGGTTAACTCTGCCCTCATTCAAAACATTCCGATGGATGTCTCCCATCTATTACTCGACGATGTGGAGTTGCGGGGGGAGAGTCGTCCGATAGGGGTCGCTCAGGAGCAAATCCACAACGCCGAGTTCCACGTTGTGCGCGCACATCTCAGTGACGAAGTGCGAAAAGCGATTCAGCAAGGATATCGCAAAGACAAGTTTTTTAAAAACATTTGGAATACCAAACAGTCGAATGACAACTTCATAATCGACAAAGGTCTTATATACCTGAAACAAGATAATGCAATGCAACAAATATGCATTCCAGACATGCCGGAACTAAAGACAAAGATTTTATACGAGTTTCATGACGCAGCTACAGCAGCACATCCTGGAGTGCGCAGAACTTACATGAAGTTGAAGCAATGGTACTACTGGCCGAAGATACTTGGGACAGTGCAAAAGTACGTCGAGACATGTGAAACATGTGCTCGATGGAAGTCAAACAGCCAGCGAAAGAAAGGATTAATGATACCTATCCTCATTCTGGAGGAATGCTGGGAAGTAGTGTCAATGGACTTTATTACTGGACTTCCCGTGTCGGAAGGGTATGACGCTATTTGCGTCATCGTAGACAAGTTGTCAAAAAGACCGATTTATGCACCAACGCATACGACGGCAGATTCGAAAGACACCGCAAAGTTATTTTTCGACGCCGTAGTCCGTCATCACGGACTGCCGAAGGTTATTATCAGCGATAGAGATCCGAAGTTCACAGCAAACTTCTGGAAATGTCTCATGAATATAATGGGTGTCAAACTAAGCATGACGACCGCTCATAGGGCGCAAGCAGATGGGCAAACAGAACGCCAAAACTTGGTTTTAGAAGACGCTTTACGCTGTCTGGTATCGTACAGTGGAGAGAATTGGGCCAAGCTACTTGGTACTGTAGAGTACGCGCACGCCACCTCAGTGAACGCGTCTACTAAGCTCACCCCGTTTGAGATCGATACCGGAAGAAAAGTATCCAATCTGATTTCTCACGAATACAGAGACTACGATGGTCTGGATCCACAACCCATCTCAGAGTTCGCCTCGAAGTTCGCCAAAGATCGTCAAGATCTAGTGCGTAAGACACGAGAAAATCTAGAACAAGCCCAGGAAAGGCAAAAGAAGTATTACGATTCAAAAAGAACAAGCTTCACCTTTAACGTCGGTGACTTAGTTCTGCTGGATACCAAGAACCTACCACTCAAGACAGTTAACTCTCACACAGAGTTGAAGAAAGCGAAGCTCGCGGCCAAAAAAGTTGGACCGTTTGAGATAATCAAAATGATTAACCCGAATGTAGCTAAATTGAAGCTACCGCGAAATATGAAGAAACTGCACTCATCTTTCAACGTCGACCTACTCTCACCATACAAGCCGAATGTCTCTGAGTTTGCGGGACGACCAATTCCGAAGGCATCACCAGTTATCCTAGAGTCGGACACAGGAGAAGAACTACACATCGTGGAAAAGTTGCTTCGTAGTCGTCAACGCAGCCGCCAAAAAGAATGGCTAGTAAAATGGCATGGCCTCCCGGAGTGTGATAGTACTTGGGAGCGCGAGAAATCTATTCGCCACGTTTCGCATTGGCATCGACTAGTACAGGACTTTCGAGACCGCCAACACGAAGTCAAGTCCGGGGAGATGTCAGGCCGCAGGGTACGTGCGACTTGATATCTCACGTACCCAGGCAGCACAACCATTACATATTGGATAGTACTCAGGTTACATATTGGATAGTACCTGAAGTAACAGGTTACATATTGGATAGTACATGAAGTAACGGGTTACACAACCTGACGTAATAGGATAACGTCCCCACGAAGCTTCTAGAAAGGATAGGCTTAGATGTAGCACAGGTTAGCGAACTAAGGACCTAACGCTTTTCAGTTTTAAATATACCAAGTAAAGCTCAAGTCTCCACATTTCCGTATACCCATCGTAATCAACCAAAATATCAATACCTGTATAGTTTTGGATACACATCACAGCAAGAATGAGATCCTGACTTGAAGTTACAACATCCGACTTGAAACGGAAATTTACTGTACCTTTGCTATCTTTAATGATCTTTGCACTCTCAAGATATCCTTGCCCAAGAAAGTAGTCTGTTATCAGTCGGTCATTGATCGACTTTTCTTCTCTTGGCCTAAGCGTTTCATCTGCACGTGCTGGTACTATGGCCATTTGCATACCTACAAGCTCCTGCAGTGTATCAGCGAATATGTCAACCATGGTGATTCATCGAAACCATATCTTTTTGCTGTCTATAAATAAACTCGTATTTTTCCATAATATTTTTCTACTACTCTGGAGCCTCCGAGTGGGTTCCACTTATAGTACGTGTATGATTAAGTACGACACCACTGCGTAAGTTATTTTTCGTAAATTTCATGTGAAGCGATGTTGCAGATGATGTTGCGCGTTGGATGATGCGGAAGATGTTGCACCACCTACTTCGCTACATGTGCTATGGTAAGTGTTTGGGTGGATGGTCAATTTAGGGTATTAGCGATTTCCCCTATTATTTCCAGGTTGTGTACTACCGGTATCTGTAAGTTATAATCAGTCCCAATTTTATTACTCAGACCCCACCTACCCAGCAAAGGTAGCGTGCGGATCCGGACTTGCACGGCGAACTAGCGACTTAAAGTTTAAATGAATGGATTCTCCAGGACACAACCTTGGTGAAGAACGCAAACCCCCTGACAAGATTCAGGGGAAATGCGAAAATGTGGATGCCTGTCCGATAGAGGATGAGCAGGAAAACTCGGATAATCGGGACATACAGACAAACCCCTCAAATTGTTAGGTCCAAAACCAATCATTATACTATATATATTATGAAGTATAGAAATGTATGCAGACATCAATTTTTGCAGGTTATTGTACCACATTAAGCAGCCGCACTTTGTAAACAGAGGGGAGGGTTTGCTCGGGCATCTCTCGTCAATGAAAAGGTTTCTTTGGCGTTAATTTGGAGCATGGATATGGTGTGCCAATAAGCTCTGGCAACTATGCAGCACGGAAAGACAAATTAGCGCGACAGATTTTTAAGAAGTATAAACGGGTTCTAAATTGATAAATTTTTTGCTACGTCGGGTCCCGACGCAGTATCAACGGCACTTCTCTTCAAACTAGACACAAACCAGAAATTGAGAAGGTGGCAAATAAGCTGTTAAAAGACCCTCCCACCTTTGATCACTATCTAATTTGACCTCGACCTTGTGTGGAATGCAGCGACAAATCGTTATCAGTAATCATATGTATGTTGTCCACGTACAATTTGTTTGAAAGGGGTATGGATTTTTTGCAGCCTTACAATTTGAGAGTATTGTCTGTAGATGAAGTTGTCCCGGAATCCCCTCAAGAAATATCATCGGAAGAGGAGACAGTGGGTATTAAAACTAACAAGGGGGAGCTGATTGACTTGACCAAGGAAGGGAAATCTGAGCCACCAGACATGGATGGTGTAGAGGAGTCGGTGGAAGTTCCTCAGGCAGAAGATGTAGTAGCTACAGAGGTTTTACCTCCCAAAAAGAATACTCCAGAAGAACTGGCTCTCGCACTTAGCCAGACATTAAAAGACGCGGAACAAACCCGGCCCCGGCTACAAACGTGACTGGATCTAACGCAACAATTGTTCAAGGAAACAGTGCTCTCCTCTAAGCACCCGAGGGGATACAGCTCCCATGTCAGATTCTAAGAAGATTGAGCTGCATCTAGCGATTTGGAAAGTCTAATTGATCTATTTGAATTACTTGTAGTGACCCCCAACTTAAGCTGGAAAGTGTGGAGTCAGAAGGCACTTGATGCATGGGGTCTAGCGCACAAATTGCAGAAACCGCTAGATGCCATTCTGTCCAGAAAGATAGGAAGTTATTAGGTAGAAGTAGCGGTTAAGGGGCAAAGTGTTCTACAAGGGTGGTTCCATAAAGTAACTGGAGATAAACAACGGGCACAGCCAGTCACGAAACAACATAGGGATTATCTTTTTAATCCCCACGTGTACTCAAAAGAAGTGATTGAGAACCTGGCCCGAGTATGCGAAGAAGAGTGGATGGGCACAAAGAATTTTTTTTTGCAATGGTAGTGTCGAAGAATGGCAGGTGGTAAAAGGATTAGCTGAAGGTACAATTCTCTCAAGGATTCTACCTCAGTTGTTGAAACAAATTATGACTTCGAAAGATCGACTAAGGCTAATACTAACGATAAGAGTTTGAGTTGAAGACTGCTTAGTAATGGATCTGAAGGGGGAGGCATCTATCAAAAAGGCGTTTCAAAGTACGAAAAGCTTTCAGGATAGCATATCAACATCGGCTACTGCGAGAGGATTCGATAACGCTAAACTTTGGGAGATGTTAGCCAAGGTAAAGTCGATAAGTTACAACCAATCTGATCATAGCATGTACCTATATTTCCTTACCAGGACATAGCGAAACGGTATGTAAATACATCAGTACTGTATCACAAACAAGTACACGGTCTCAAGAGAATATTACGAAAATCTGACCCTATACAGGGCGGTGTAAGCCATGTCAAGCGCGGTGCTGTAAGGGCCTCATTTCATTACACTTTTGGACCCCGACTCTATCCGACTTTGGATTTTCGTCCACGGTGGGACTCGAAACCGCGATCTCCCGGTCCCGAGGGCAGGGCCTTAACCACTGCACCAAACGAGGTACACACACATTCTCAAGAACGTACATGATAAGGAGAAACCAGATGAACCGGTCTGGTCTAGGAAGATCGCAGGAACGAGCACGGGACTGGGATTTCAACCGGATCATGTGATAATATTGCGTAATGGTACTCGTAACATCGATATCATCAAATTGCATGGGTTTCTTCAATCAATTATCGAAGTGGATTTCAGATTCAAGGAGCTGGATTTGGGGGCCATTATCAGCTACTTCATTGGATTGGGAAATTGTAATTGATGCGAGTGGGTGTCCAAAAAAATGCGATATATTTGGAGGCTCATCTCGTGTGAGACAGTTCTCACATTGGAGCATCCAGGAACACGGGAAAAATACATTGTATACGGTGAGATGAAGCTGGGCACCAAGCACGAGGGTGTCCAGTGACACAAAATAAATTACTCTCGGGAAATTGTCTCACAGTGACAGTTGAGGAGGTGAATAAAACTGATTCACCAGAACCCATCTTCGAGAGTATGGAAGCATAATCCAGGAGGTGCGTGAGAATTGCACAAAACATGATCAAACTCAAGACAAACGACGTAAACAGGACCTTGACGGGAAGACTGGAGGCACAACTTCGGGAGAAACCGAGGAACAACATCAATCACAGGAAGCGATCAAGCACAGTCGAGAGGTTGTTCCTATCTATGACTGGCTCTTTCCAGAAGTTGCACTCGGTGAGCCCATTCCTGCAAAATAGTCATCAGTTGAGAAAGAGTTGGCCTCTGAAGCCGTGCTGATCGTTATCATGGCCTCCCAATATTGTTGCCACCAGTCCCTTGCAAGCTCGCATATCACGTCTTGACTGAGTCGCGTGATGATATGGTGAGGGTGGCTAAAGCACTCCAAGAGTTGCACTAACGGTAATGTGTCCTTCAGTGCTGCTCGCATCCATTCCCCAGGCGAGGAAATAAACGTTGGGAATGGGGTATGTAGTTGATGCTGCCACGCCGACTTGATGGAGTCCCACACTTGCTGCGATGTGATATCCGGGACATCCGGGTGCTCCTTGTTTGCTGCAACTCCTTGAAACGCATCAAAGAGTTCACGCTGTACCGGCTCCACTTCGATTTGGTGGACTGGTTCCGTCTGGGTATCCGTCTGTTCAAGCGCCCTTTTCTTCCTAATACGCCCCTGTTTTACATCATCTATTTCCGTTGATTCTACTACCGTTCCCTGTTCTAACGATAAAGTCCCGTTAGTGAAGTTATGCCATTCTATTAAAAGAATAGCTTCATCTACTGCGATTGTGTCCACAAAATACCGCCGAACCGCTGCGTCTCGAACATTCGCATCGATTAATTCCTCTTGACTAGGCACGCCACTGTATCCGTTAAAAATTCAATAAGTGTCCTCCTCCTGTAAAAGAAAGTTGATCTGTGCGTGTAGTAGTCTGGGTGGTGATATACCCAAGGAATTTCAACCGGATCATGTGATAATATTGCGTAATGGTACTCGTAACATCGATATCATCAAATTGCATGGGTTTCTTCAATCAATTATCGAAGTGGATTTCAGATTCAAGGAGCTGGATTTGGGGGCCATTATCAGCTACTTCATTGGATTGGGAAATTGTAATTGATGCGAGTGGGTGTCCAAAAAAATGCGATATATTTGGAGGCTCATCTCGTGTGAGACAGTTCTCACATTGGAGCATCCAGGAACACGGGAAAAATACATTGTATACGGTGAGATGAAGCTGGGCACCAAGCACGAGGGTGTCCAGTGACACAAAATAAATTACTCTCGGGAAATTGTCTCACAGTGACAGTTGAGGAGGTGAATAAAACTGATTCACCAGAACCCATCTTCGAGAGTATGGAAGCATAATCCAGGAGGTGCGTGAGAATTGCACAAAACATGATCAAACTCAAGACAAACGACGTAAACAGGACCTTGACGGGAAGACTGGAGGCACAACTTCGGGAGAAACCGAGGAACAACATCAATCACAGGAAGCGATCAAGCACAGTCGAGAGGTTGTTCCTATCTATGACTGGCTCTTTCCAGAAGTTGCACTCGGTGAGCCCATTCCTGCAAAATAGTCATCAGTTGAGAAAGAGTTGGCCTCTGAAGCCGTGCTGATCGTTATCATGGCCTCCCAATATTGTTGCCACCAGTCCCTTGCAAGCTCGCATATCACGTCTTGACTGAGTCGCGTGATGATATGGTGAGGGTGGCTAAAGCACTCCAAGAGTTGCACTAACGGTAATGTGTCCTTCAGTGCTGCTCGCATCCATTCCCCAGGCGAGGAAATAAACGTTGGGAATGGGGTATGTAGTTGATGCTGCCACGCCGACTTGATGGAGTCCCACACTTGCTGCGATGTGATATCCGGGACATCCGGGTGCTCCTTGTTTGCTGCAACTCCTTGAAACGCATCAAAGAGTTCACGCTGTACCGGCTCCACTTCGATTTGGTGGACAGGTTCCGTCTGGGTATCCGTCTGTTCAAGCGCCCTTTTCTTCCTAATACACCCCTGTTTTACATCAGCTATTTCCGTTGATTCTACTACCGTTCCCTGTTCTAACGATAAAGTCCCGTTAGTGAAGTTATGCCATTCTATTAAAAGAATAGCTTCATCTACTGCGATTGTGTCCACAAAATACCGCCGAACCGCTGCGTCTCGAACATTCGCATCGATTAATTCCTCTTGACTAGGCACGCCACTGTATCCGTTAAAAATTCAATAAGTGTCCTCCTCCTGTAAAAGAAAGTTGATCTGTGCGTGTAGTAGTCTGGGTGGTGATATACCCAAGGAATTTCAACCGGATCATGTGATAATATTGCGTAATGGTACTCGTAACATCGATATCATCAAATTGCATGGGTTTCTTCAATCAATTATCGAAGTGGATTTCAGATTCAAGGAGCTGGATTTGGGGGCCATTATCAGCTACTTCATTGGATTGGGAAATTGTAATTGATGCGAGTGGGTGTCCAAAAAAATGCGATATATTTGGAGGCTCATCTCGTGTGAGACAGTTCTCACATTGGAGCATCCAGGAACACGGGAAAAATACATTGTATACGGTGAGATGAAGCTGGGCACCAAGCACGAGGGTGTCCAGTGACACAAAATAAATTACTCTCGGGAAATTGTCTCACAGTGACAGTTGAGGAGGTGAATAAAACTGATTCACCAGAACCCATCTTCGAGAGTATGGAAGCATAATCCAGGAGGTGCGTGAGAATTGCACAAAACATGATCAAACTCAAGACAAACGACGTAAACAGGACCTTGACGGGAAGACTGGAGGCACAACTTCGGGAGAAACCGAGGAACAACATCAATCACAGGAAGCGATCAAGCACAGTCGAGAGGTTGTTCCTATCTATGACTGGCTCTTTCCAGAAGTTGCACTCGGTGAGCCCATTCCTGCAAAATAGTCATCAGTTGAGAAAGAGTTGGCCTCTGAAGCCGTGCTGATCGTTATCATGGCCTCCCAATATTGTTGCCACCAGTCCCTTGCAAGCTCGCATATCACGTCTTGACTGAGTCGCGTGATGATATGGTGAGGGTGGCTAAAGCACTCCAAGAATTGCACTAACGGTAATGTGTCCTTCAGTGCTGCTCGCATCCATTCCCCAGGCGAGGAAATAAACGTTGGGAATGGGGTATGTAGTTGATGCTGCCACGCCGACTTGATGGAGTCCCACACTTGCTGCGATGTGATATCCGGGACATCCGGGTGCTCCTTGTTTGCTGCAACTCCTTGAAACGCATCAAAGAGTTCACGCTGTACCGGCTCCACTTCGATTTGGTGGACTGGTTCCGTCTGGGTATCCGTCTGTTCAAGCGCCCTTTTCTTCCTAATACGCCCCTGTTTTACATCATCTATTTCCGTTGATTCTACTACCGTTCCCTGTTCTAACGATAAAGTCCCGTTAGTGAAGTTATGCCATTCTATTAAAAGAATAGCTTCATCTACTGCGATTGTGTCCACAAAATACCGCCGAACCGCTGCGTCTCGAACATTCGCATCGATTAATTCCTCTTGACTAGGCACGCCACTGTATCCGTTAAAAATTCAATAAGTGTCCTCCTCCTGTAAAAGAAAGTTGATCTGTGCGTGTAGTAGTCTGGGTGGTGATATACCCAAGGAATTTCAACCGGATCATGTGATAATATTGCGTAATGGTACTCGTAACATCGATATCATCAAATTGCATGGGTTTCTTCAATCAATTATCGAAGTGGATTTCAGATTCAAGGAGCTGGATTTGGGGGCCATTATCAGCTACTTCATTGGATTGGGAAATTGTAATTGATGCGAGTGGGTGTCCAAAAAAATGCGATATATTTGGAGGCTCATCTCGTGTGAGACAGTTCTCACATTGGAGCATCCAGGAACACGGGAAAAATACATTGTATACGGTGAGATGAAGCTGGGCACCAAGCACGAGGGTGTCCAGTGACACAAAATAAATTACTCTCGGGAAATTGTCTCACAGTGACAGTTGAGGAGGTGAATAAAACTGATTCACCAGAACCCATCTTCGAGAGTATGGAAGCATAATCCAGGAGGTGCGTGAGAATTGCACAAAACATGATCAAACTCAAGACAAACGACGTAAACAGGACCTTGACGGGAAGACTGGAGGCACAACTTCGGGAGAAACCGAGGAACAACATCAATCACAGGAAGCGATCAAGCACAGTCGAGAGGTTGTTCCTATCTATGACTGGCTCTTTCCAGAAGTTGCACTCGGTGAGCCCATTCCTGCAAAATAGTCATCAGTTGAGAAAGAGTTGGCCTCTGAAGCCGTGCTGATCGTTATCATGGCCTCCCAATATTGTTGCCACCAGTCCCTTGCAAGCTCGCATATCACGTCTTGACTGAGTCGCGTGATGATATGGTGAGGGTGGCTAAAGCACTCCAAGAGTTGCACTAACGGTAATGTGTCCTTCAGTGCTGCTCGCATCCATTCCCCAGGCGAGGAAATAAACGTTGGGAATGGGGTATGTAGTTGATGCTGCCACGCCGACTTGATGGAGTCCCACACTTGCTGCGATGTGATATCCGGGACATCCGGGTGCTCCTTGTTTGCTGCAACTCCTTGAAACGCATCAAAGAGTTCACGCTGTACCGGCTCCACTTCGATTTGGTGGACTGGTTCCGTCTGGGTATCCGTCTGTTCAAGCGCCCTTTTCTTCCTAATACGCCCCTGTTTTACATCATCTATTTCCGTTGATTCTACTACCGTTCCCTGTTCTAACGATAAAGTCCCGTTAGTGAAGTTATGCCATTCTATTAAAAGAATAGCTTCATCTACTGCGATTGTGTCCACAAAATACCGCCGAACCGCTGCGTCTCGAACATTCGCATCGATTAATTCCTCTTGACTAGGCACGCCACTGTATCCGTTAAAAATTCAATAAGTGTCCTCCTCCTGTAAAAGAAAGTTGATCTGTGCGTGTAGTAGTCTGGGTGGTGATATACCCAAGGAATTTCAACCGGATCATGTGATAATATTGCGTAATGGTACTCGTAACATCGATATCATCAAATTGCATGGGTTTCTTCAATCAATTATCGAAGTGGATTTCAGATTCAAGGAGCTGGATTTGGGGGCCATTATCAGCTACTTCATTGGATTGGGAAATTGTAATTGATGCGAGTGGGTGTCCAAAAAAATGCGATATATTTGGAGGCTCATCTCGTGTGAGACAGTTCTCACATTGGAGCATCCAGGAACACGGGAAAAATACATTGTATACGGTGAGATGAAGCTGGGCACCAAGCACGAGGGTGTCCAGTGACACAAAATAAATTACTCTCGGGAAATTGTCTCACAGTGACAGTTGAGGAGGTGAATAAAACTGATTCACCAGAACCCATCTTCGAGAGTATGGAAGCATAATCCAGGAGGTGCGTGAGAATTGCACAAAACATGATCAAACTCAAGACAAACGACGTAAACAGGACCTTGACGGGAAGACTGGAGGCACAACTTCGGGAGAAACCGAGGAACAACATCAATCACAGGAAGCGATCAAGCACAGTCGAGAGGTTGTTCCTATCTATGACTGGCTCTTTCCAGAAGTTGCACTCGGTGAGCCCATTCCTGCAAAATAGTCATCAGTTGAGAAAGAGTTGGCCTCTGAAGCCGTGCTGATCGTTATCATGGCCTCCCAATATTGTTGCCACCAGTCCCTTGCAAGCTCGCATATCACGTCTTGACTGAGTCGCGTGATGATATGGTGAGGGTGGCTAAAGCACTCCAAGAGTTGCACTAACGGTAATGTGTCCTTCAGTGCTGCTCGCATCCATTCCCCAGGCGAGGAAATAAACGTTGGGAATGGGGTATGTAGTTGATGCTGCCACGCCGACTTGATGGAGTCCCACACTTGCTGCGATGTGATATCCGGGACATCCGGGTGCTCCTTGTTTGCTGCAACTCCTTGAAACGCATCAAAGAGTTCACGCTGTACCGGCTCCACTTCGATTTGGTGGACTGGTTCCGTCTGGGTATCCGTCTGTTCAAGCGCCCTTTTCTTCCTAATACGCCCCTGTTTTACATCAGCTATTTCCGTTGATTCTACTACCGTTCCCTGTTCTAACGATAAAGTCCCGTTAGTGAAGTTATGCCATTCTATTAAAAGAATAGCTTCATCTACTGCGATTGTGTCCACAAAATACCGCCGAACCGCTGCGTCTCGAACATTCGCATCGATTAATTCCTCTTGACTAGGCACGCCACTGTATCCGTTAAAAATTCAATAAGTGTCCTCCTCCTGTAAAAGAAAGTTGATCTGTGCGTGTAGTAGTCTGGGTGGTGATATACCCAGGTCCTCGTTTAGCGTCTAGGGGGCTGTTACTATCCGATTTTCGTTCTCTCGCGTTTGCCCTTCTGAACGTGCTATGTCTTGCTTCCCTTCTCCCTTCATGTCGCTTGCTTGGGTGTCCGTTTGTTCTTCCGTCTCAAACCATGTCAACGTCCTGAGCCTCTCTATCCTCCAAGGTAACTTCGTCCATCCATGCACGTAAGCCTTGTAATGTGCGTTCTCGAAATGGATGATGAGAGGAAGTTTCCCGTCAGAATTCCTTCAATTCGGCTTCGTCCTTATCACTTCTTGAATACAGTGCGAAATCGTCAGTGGAAAATTCTCCGCACGTTGCGAATTCTTCCTCTGTGCTATGTGTGTTCTGGCGCATAGTGAATTGCGCCTAAATTACCACTAGTAGGGTCCACACTGAGCACATAAATGTGCCTTTGTAACATCATTCCTAGACATATTAAAGTATCGTTACTCCCCCACGATTTTTAGCTTACCGTTGCATCTAATGCCGACGAACTAGAACCATAATCTTGTAGGTATTCCTTGAAGGCCGCTTCTGATTGTTTTGCCGATATCTTGTCGTAGCCTCTTCCCAAGCTTCTCAAGGTTTGTTTTCCCCTCGCACCGCCGCCGGGAATTTCGCTGTGAAATCCATCAGATCCCTAGCAACGCATCCTTTTTTATCGTTGATGTAGCTCGTTCTAATAACTGTGGGTTATCCTCCAACGATGAATTGTATAGCGCCTGAATGATGCTGTACGCCTGTCAGTTCCCCGTGGATGGCGTTTCTTGTTGCTGCAGTCCCATCACTATCAACGCCTCCTTTAGCTGGTAGTTCTTACCGGTAATCATCTCTGGATCTTCCCATCCAAATGGCTGGAGAGGGCCTTCTATATTTTAGTGAGCTCACTATTTAGGTACTTCAACTCCTGTTTAGCTTGAACCTCAATTACCAGTAAATCGGTAGTGGATCTTGATTGCCTTTTTTTACTCGAGTTTTTTATCACCATCGGACGTCTTTTTACCCTCTCGGTTCGGGGTCGGGGTCTGGTTCTTCCTTGACAGCCAATGGTTTTTTGTTTTCCTGTGTTCCCACCTTACTTAGGGGACTTGAACTTCCGGGTTTACTTTCATTGGCACTATTTTGTTCTTGACTGTCTAATCTAGGGCTGGGTTGATCTTGACCAGGCCTTTTAATTTTTCTCGTAACCGTCATCCATTCTTCTTTTTCTATTGAATACGCGCATTTTCGCTGTCTGATTTCGTTGAATTCCCGTTTGTGGTTCCTGTTACGGGCAAGTCGGCAACACTGGAAATTGCTCAAAGACAATAAGTATGGCCATAATGGAAGTTAAGTGACCCACACAGGCATTATAACTTCGCAGTCATTGCTCTGTGTGCACATGTTCATGGACATCACATAGCGGCATTAATTGGAGAATCGGCATTACCGTCGGATCCTATTTGGATTAAAATCTGACGGTTCCTGTCAGCGCGAATGAAGATACCAGCGTTTTCGACACTAGCGCAACGATTGGACAGTGATGATGTCACAGTGTGGAAGATATATTTTCAGGCAGCACTTACTAACATGTCAACGAATGTAGGGGAGGTGGAAACAGTATGAAGCAGTTAGATAGGTACGTAACGACTCATCTCCCGGGGCTAAGACAAAAGTGTGGAACACAGTTTGCTGATCCAGCGACAGGAGTAAACGAAGGAGAGATCATCACGATACATGCAGAGATAGACGATATAGAATGGCATGGACTCAGTCCGGAGTATCTAACTAGGAGCACATTTCAACTGTGTGATAATCCATGGATCTCGGAAGGGATGGACCCCTTCTTATTCTCGTTGAAATACGACCGGATGCCGGTGCTTACACTACAGAAGTTAGGTATTACGAGAATTTTGAAGGGCGTTTCAGTGGAAGGTTATACTCAAGGGCTGGAGAGGTCACACTAGAGCCAAAGTTGGGCGATGGCTGCTTACGATTTTTTTTTCTGTGCTCTCCTCGTGTACCGATTGGAAATCAATCCTAGGTATGACTCACAGCAGTGCACGCAAGGAAGACTTGGACACGCAGCTTGTGGAATTCGTACATCACTGGGCAACAAGGCAGGTAACGTCAATGGAGAACGACCAGCTACTGGCCCCGATTACTCAAGACGATATACAGATGGCAATCAAGGGGATGGGAAGGCGAAAGGCAGCAGGCCCAGATGGTCTTAATAATGACTTTTACAAGGAATTCGCTGATGAATTGATCCCGGACTTGGAAGTAGTCTATAATGACATCATGAATGGAGCAGCTCCCCAAGCGTCCTTCCTGGAAGCGGTAATCAAACCTCTAAAAAAGAAAGGAGAATCGACGAACGCAATGGACTACAGGCCTATCTCGCTCCTTCAGACGAGTTATAAAAATTTTGCCAAGATTCTGGCCCGAAGACTTCAGCTCGTCTTATTGGTGATTCGCAGCAGAGTTTCGTACTCGGGCGACGGATGGACCGCGCGGTGGTTATGATGCTGGCAATATTGCAACAAAACGAAAACACAATTTCACAACCCGAGGGCAACAGCGGTGGAATATTGTTTATTGACTTCGCAAAGGCTTACGATACAGTGGATAGATGTTATCTCATGGCAACTTTAACCAAGTTTTGTTTTTCTCAAAGATTTGTATCCTTAATGTGGGCACTCCACAATGAAACGATAGCACGGTTTCTCGTCAATGGAGAACTCTCGGAACCAATGGAAATCGTATCTGAAATTAGACAGGGATGTCCACTAGCACCGCTTTTGTTTATTCTAGCTGTGGAGCCATTGGGTATGGCTATCTCGCAGGAGGTCGGTATCCAAGGTTTTTCCATACGCGGAGATGATACAAACGAAATGCACAAGTTCTCCGCATTCGTAGACGACTCGACGACTTTTTTTTGCAAGCGGCGACCAAGTTCCGAAAGCATTAGCAATAGTCGGACAATTTGTGAATCTCTCAGGGTTGAAGATATAACCCGCAATAAGTAATATAATGTTTCTCGAGACCACCCATCGAATGGATGAGTGGTGTGGTATTCCGATAGTCAAGGACAATGAGACTATACGATACCTAGGGAATCAGATTGGGATAAAACATTTAGCGGAGGTTCATTGAGTGGTACGTATCAGAATGCTCAAAAGACGGTTACTGACAGCAACTAGATGTGGAACGGCAGTGGTGGACCGGGTTTCTCTGTTTAATGCGGTTGCATTACCGGCGATACTATTTACCGCGAAGATGTTCCTACCTGATGACAAAATCTATCATGAGCTGGTCCATCTGCTCAAGCAAATTCTCTGGAGTAACCACATCTCTACGGAACCAAGTCGGCATAAAATTTCTCCTCATCTGTTATAAAGCGGCGGGGGGATTAGGCCTCATTTCAATCCCGATGGCGATACATACATTAGCGGTTAAGGAAGCTACGATGTGGCTATTGGAGCCTAGGGATCGTTATTCACTAGCGTGCAGGAATTGGTGGCATATGTTAGGTCCTAACAACACTAATCTATGGATATCCCCGTGTTACTTTCGTAGATACAGAGTCGGCAGTGGCAACATTCAGCAACCAGGACAAGTTCAACTTCACCTGGCGCGGTATCTCAGTCCGTCACAGGAGATCATGAAGCAGTTAGATAGGTACGTAACGACTCATCTCCCGGGGCTAAGACAAAAGTGTGGAACACAGTTTGCTGATCCAGCGACAGGAGTAAACGAAGGAGAGATCATCACGATACATGCAGAGATAGACGATATAGAATGGCATGGACTCAGTCCGGAGTATCTAACTAGGAGCACATTTCAACTGTGTGATAATCCATGGATCTCGGAAGGGATGGACCCCTTCTTATTCTCGTTGAAATACGACCGGATGCCGGTGCTTACACTACAGAAGTTAGGTATTACGAGAATTTTGAAGGGCGTTTCAGTGGAAGGTTATACTCAAGGGCTGGAGAGGTCACACTAGAGCCAAAGTTGGGCGATGGCTGCTTACGATTTTTTTTTCTGTGCTCTCCTCGTGTACCGATTGGAAATCAATCCTAGGTATGACTCACAGCAGTGCACGCAAGGAAGACTTGGACACGCAGCTTGTGGAATTCGTACATCACTGGGCAACAAGGCAGGTAACGTCAATGGAGAACGACCAGCTACTGGCCCCGATTACTCAAGACGATATACAGATGGCAATCAAGGGGATGGGAAGGCGAAAGGCAGCAGGCCCAGATGGTCTTAATAATGACTTTTACAAGGAATTCGCTGATGAATTGATCCCGGACTTGGAAGTAGTCTATAATGACATCATGAATGGAGCAGCTCCCCAAGCGTCCTTCCTGGAAGCGGTAATCAAACCTCTAAAAAAGAAAGGAGAATCGACGAACGCAATGGACTACAGGCCTATCTCGCTCCTTCAGACGAGTTATAAAAATTTTGCCAAGATTCTGGCCCGAAGACTTCAGCTCGTCTTATTGGTGATTCGCAGCAGAGTTTCGTACTCGGGCGACGGATGGACCGCGCGGTGGTTATGATGCTGGCAATATTGCAACAAAACGAAAACACAATTTCACAACCCGAGGGCAACAGCGGTGGAATATTGTTTATTGACTTCGCAAAGGCTTACGATACAGTGGATAGATGTTATCTCATGGCAACTTTAACCAAGTTTTGTTTTTCTCAAAGATTTGTATCCTTAATGTGGGCACTCCACAATGAAACGATAGCACGGTTTCTCGTCAATGGAGAACTCTCGGAACCAATGGAAATCGTATCTGAAATTAGACAGGGATGTCCACTAGCACCGCTTTTGTTTATTCTAGCTGTGGAGCCATTGGGTATGGCTATCTCGCAGGAGGTCGGTATCCAAGGTTTTTCCATACGCGGAGATGATACAAACGAAATGCACAAGTTCTCCGCATTCGTAGACGACTCGACGACTTTTTTTTGCAAGCGGCGACCAAGTTCCGAAAGCATTAGCAATAGTCGGACAATTTGTGAATCTCTCAGGGTTGAAGATATAACCCGCAATAAGTAATATAATGTTTCTCGAGACCACCCATCGAATGGATGAGTGGTGTGGTATTCCGATAGTCAAGGACAATGAGACTATACGATACCTAGGGAATCAGATTGGGATAAAACATTTAGCGGAGGTTCATTGAGTGGTACGTATCAGAATGCTCAAAAGACGGTTACTGACAGCAACTAGATGTGGAACGGCAGTGGTGGACCGGGTTTCTCTGTTTAATGCGGTTGCATTACCGGCGATACTATTTACCGCGAAGATGTTCCTACCTGATGACAAAATCTATCATGAGCTGGTCCATCTGCTCAAGCAAATTCTCTGGAGTAACCACATCTCTACGGAACCAAGTCGGCATAAAATTTCTCCTCATCTGTTATAAAGCGGCGGGGGGATTAGGCCTCATTTCAATCCCGATGGCGATACATACATTAGCGGTTAAGGAAGCTACGATGTGGCTATTGGAGCCTAGGGATCGTTATTCACTAGCGTGCAGGAATTGGTGGCATATGTTAGGTCCTAACAACACTAATCTATGGATATCCCCGTGTTACTTTCGTAGATACAGAGTCGGCAGTGGCAACATTCAGCAACCAGGACAAGTTCAACTTCACCTGGCGCGGTATCTCAGTCCGTCACAGGAGATCATGAAGCAGTTAGATAGGTACGTAACGACTCATCTCCCGGGGCTAAGACAAAAGTGTGGAACACAGTTTGCTGATCCAGCGACAGGAGTAAACGAAGGAGAGATCATCACGATACATGCAGAGATAGACGATATAGAATGGCATGGACTCAGTCCGGAGTATCTAACTAGGAGCACATTTCAACTGTGTGATAATCCATGGATCTCGGAAGGGATGGACCCCTTCTTATTCTCGTTGAAATACGACCGGATGCCGGTGCTTACACTACAGAAGTTAGGTATTACGAGAATTTTGAAGGGCGTTTCAGTGGAAGGTTATACTCAAGGGCTGGAGAGGTCACACTAGAGCCAAAGTTGGGCGATGGCTGCTTACGATTTTTTTTTCTGTGCTCTCCTCGTGTACCGATTGGAGGAGATATCGGATCGGCTGGACAACTACGATTACTTTGGACGCCGGATACCTGGTCTCAAGTGGAATGGACAGTGGATGGGGGACGCCGCGTCGTTGGCGTGTGCAGGACGACGAGTCGTAAATGGTATCTTATTCAACGAAGCGATGGGATTTACTGGGATTGCGATTTGACAGTCTCTTCGACAACGATGTATACAGTGATGTACAACCGCCTAATGCAGAGGATGCAACAAGGGGATTTGTGTTTGCAGCGCACCCTGACATTCACGGCTTTCCATGGTGGGTGAAGGAGGGTATCACCTTTTCGAACATCAAACAGTGGATGCGTCGAATGTTTCGAAATTTTTACTATCGTTTGCTTACGGGATGCCTGTCTGGAATCGAGAAAAAATGGATAAAAAACGGAGGATGCAGAATGAAATCGGCACATGCAGGATCAAGGTCCGGCGGCTTTGTGGCAGCATGGCAACTTACTTTTGGATTATCAACTCTGGTGTATATAGGGCGGCCACGTTCGAGCTCAATGTCTACTATGATGGATATAATCAACAAAGTAGGTGTGCAATGGATCGACATTGTGATGCACCTGGGAAAGGGGTCACACTTATTAAGTGGGGGTGCAGTCGGGCCAAGGCATTTTGGCTCAGACTATTAAGTAGCTGGAATGGCTGGTGGGCGACAGAGCAAGAGGTTCTTCAAGCACAACGGCATTTCGCAACAAGACAAGCACCAAGTATATCAGAGACGATGATGGAAAGATTACGGCACCGATGTGGTCAACAAGCAGAGGCTTGTAGTGTCGAATTGAAAAGACTCTGGTGGGCGTTTTGCTCAATTGGCATTACATGGTTGTGGCAGTTACGGAATGAGACCGTACATCAAGGTGTTCACAAGACTATGTTTGAACACTTTCACATGGTGTGGTGTAAAATATCGCACAGATAGCAGCGGTAGCTGTGTATGAACAGCAACAACCTGCTACACGAGTACGGGGGGTCAAACTACAGGTATGCTTGGAATGTTTTTAAGAAGGGTTACGTGACCAGTCAAATGATCAACGCACGAGCTCACCATTCCTCACGCAGGGAGACAGTCGATCAGAGATAGGTTTAAAAACTGCTCCTAGGAATTTTATTGTAGCTAATAGTTAAGAGACTACCGTAAAAGTCGGATCCAGTGGGACATACGGATCGAGTGGGACACCACCAATCTGTAATGTTGACACCCCACCCACATATCAAAATCTGTCGAGGTTTATTACCCAATTACAATTACTGTACGCAGAAGGTACAGGCCGGAAGTCAGGGACCCCAATAACCCCAAAAAACCTCAATAATTTTTTTTGACTTGATTACGACGAAAAAAAAGTGTCCCACTGGATCCGACTTTTACGGTAAATAGACTGCGATTAACAACAATCTTTAAGCTAGTTACAACCAATTTGGGTATTCGTACGTAAGAATATGTCTTCGGTACTTGCCGCTGTCCACGTGGCGTTGGTATCAACATTCAATGAACCCCTTTCGTGTTAGCCCTTGTTTGTGTGTGTGCGTGGCCACGCTCGTCGCAGCGCTGCAATCAGCAATCGTCAATGGCAAACGCATAGATCATGTCTCTTTTGAGAAGCCTTTCGACGACGTTAACAGCCTAGGTCTGCGTCAGATTGGAGATAGTTTCATATATGGCGGAGATACGGCTGTGAATCGCCACTTTGCACGATTGACACCTGATCGTCAAAGCAAACGTGGATACATCTGGAGCACTCAGAAACTTGCAGTCAAAGAATTTGCTGCCGTATTCACGTTTCGCATTAGTGGCCAGGCTAAATCCTGGTTCGGCGACGGCCTGGCACTCTGGCTTACTACCAGCAAGTATACACAGGGTGACAACCATGGCTTTATTGGAGAATTTAAGGGCGTCGGTGTTTTATTTGATACATTTATTAACTTGGAACATGGTGGCGGCCATAAAGACGTGACGTTTTTCGAGAACGACGGTACCAAGACGCTGGATCAGCTTAACGAAATGGAAAAAGTGGGCTGTATGGCCCAAGATATTCGGTACCATGAAAAAAACGCGGCATTTAATCCATCTCTCAATATGTCTCGTGCCAAAATCACGTACACGCAGTCGGACAAGCTGTTAACAATCCTGATCGATGCCAAAGCATCAGGTGATTGGGTTACTTGCTACAGTCAACGTCTTAATATTGGAGATGATTGGATGAACGACGCGTACATTGGTATCACAGCTTCGACGGGCGGTTTGGCTGACAACCACGACGTTATTTCCTTTAACGTTTACGAGTGAGTCGATTTTGCTAATTAAGATAGAGTATTGGTTTAGTGTTTATGAGACTAACACATTGCTGCTACTTAGTGATGTTATTGATTCGCTAGCTGCTCAGGAAGATGAGAAGCAGCGCAGTATTGTGGATAAGACTGTGGAATCCACGTTAAGCGCGGGTAGCAATGACGACAAGATAAAGTTGATTAAGCGGAAGTACACTCAGTTGCTCGAGGAGTTTGAGTACAAGCTGACTGCTTTGAAGGAATCAACGGAAAATACAATTCAGAAGCTCAAAGACCAAAGCGCTGAGGACGAAAAGCTTATTGCTGATCTGGAGGCTTGGGCTAATGGAAAGGTGGTCGAGCGTGTGCATAGCACAGTAAATGCTATCCGTGACCAAGTTGATACCCAGTTGGAAGAGACCGTTAAGGAAACAGCTGCCAAGTCCAGTAGCTGGAAGACTCCGTTTTTCATCATCGTTGTCATCATTGCCGGCGTTGTCGCTACTGGGTACAAGAAGTATCAAGATCTCCGTAAAACTCACTTCTTGTAGGCTGTTACGAGCTAAACCTTGTTTGCTTGTACCGATGGTACCGGCGTCTGTCCATTAATCAAACAAGGAATTGAAATGGAATGACCAGTAGTGTTTAGTTAGCTCTCAATAACGACACACTTCAACATGTTTTTATTGTCAAACAAGTGAAATTACATGTACTGTAGTGCAATTTCATTAGTCCGGATAAAATACGCTTTTTTTAATTCCACAGTAATTGGCTGGTACTGTAGTCATGACCGCCACCAAGCCGTCCAAGAAGCAGCGTGGTAAGCTGAAGGCTGCCAAATCTAAGGTCGAGATGGCCAAAAGTCACATAAAATTTGATAAAAACGGAGATGAGGTCGTGCCAAAGAAACGTGCGCGCGTGACTAAGAAGAAAAAGGTCGAAGAAGAGGGTGGTGGCAAATCTGGTCGCTCACCCGAAGCAATTCAACAGGCAAAGTATTATCTGGATCAGTGGAAGAAGCGCAACGAGCCTAACGCTGACGGTGAGCTTCCGTGGAAATTCAAGGTTCGTTAAGTGTTGAAAAAAGTTGCGGAACGTGCCATTTGCTCATTTTTGAGTGGTTTTTATCCAGAAAACGAAGCAACAGTGGATTCTCCGGTGGATGTATGAAGCAGATGTCATTCCCAAGTCCATGTTTGCCATTGTATTAGAGTATCTAGACGGGATTCAAGGCGCTGCTCGCAAGGTTTGTAGTTGTCGTCTCTTCTATGAGGCTGCTGTTTCTTAATTATTTTCTTCCATGTAGCGTGAATTGGAGAATGCGCAAAAGATCCTCGACGCTGGCATTCCGCCAAAAGAAGAAGAAGAAGAAGCGGCAGCAGGACAGACGAAAAAAATGCTCAGTATCAAGCTTGCGCGGCGGCGATTCAAGCGTGCATTACAAATAGCCGAGCTGTTGGCTTAAGTTTTTGCTTGTCATGATGATTTGCACGGAGAAGGTTTTGTGGAAGTAGCTAATCGATGTTACTACCAATGTGATCGAAAATTACGTCTTGGAAGTGGTCGAAGGAGCAAAGACCTTCGGGAGCGTCACCCATTGCTAGAATTTTGTCATTAAATCTAGCACGAACAAAAACCTTTCCACTCTCGTCCTCCAAAAGCTCGAGAGCGATGGCTGAAGAATAGTCGGGCCAAAATCCGATGTCATTTGCAATTTCAGCGCCCATCGATCGGAGGACCGACAATAATGAAACATCGTGGCCACTGTAAATAACAATCTTTTTGCTTTCCCGGTGGTCCCAGATAGCTTTTTGTATCTGATGTTATGGAATGAAAACAATCAAAAACGCATCGATAACTGAGCAAATCTAAAACTCGACTCGCCTCTTGAAGCACGTTATGCATCAGACGTCCAGCCACGAGCTTCAAAATCGTTCGATGAGAATAAAACTGCGAGCACCATATACGACATTGTTCAGCTTTTGTATTACCCACCTTCATAGAAAAGCTCATACCTGGTGGAACCGAAATCCGAGGTGTTTTTCAGTGGCATCGCCATGTAACTCAGTGCCATGGATGTAAGGAGCCTTGTAAACACGCCGACAGACAAAGTAATCGGCAGCGGTTAACCAGGTAAAAGGAACACGACCTGTGGTTACAGCTGGAAAAAGTCGCATCAAGTCCTCCTTGATTGGAGCCATCTCGAGCTCTTGTGCTGCGAATTCGGCGTTATCTCTTTCCAAAGCCGCCTTTATTCTCATAATTTCTGGGAAAATCGCGTACGCTGGCCACCTCGTGTCAATACGCACTCTTTCCAAACATAACACAAACTTACTGTTCAGAATGTCTTGTTTTGGATGGAGCACTTGCACTGACGGATTCAAATGAGACTGCTCACATAGCATACCGTCTAGCAGTGCTTGCACACTGAGTTGGGTACGCGTGTACGCATTACTGAAAATCTGCAGCTCCTCTGTTGAGACTGTATCCAGTTGCAACTCCCCTTCTTCGCAAAGTTCTCGCTGTCATAAGACAAAAACGATTACTGTGGATACCCCCATCCCAAGTCATGCGCACCTCACCATTTTTTTTCCACAACTTTTCATTTGTCCTATCCCTCGAATCGTCAAATACCCAAATGGCCGCTGCTGGAACGAAGTTGGAACGTCTGTAGCCATCATCTGAACACCAAATCTCGAACCAAGTTGTGCAAGCTGCATTGGTGAAGGCAAGTGACGGCTCCAAAGCAGCACCTCTTCATTTTCTAGACAAGAATTGGTGCTCCCCTTAAACATGTTGACTAAAGGGGTGCGATCGCCATGACGATGTATCACCTGCAATTGCCGCAGACGCAGCGTCATTATAATGAAAAAATTGTGTATCGCACACACTATTTGCAATCCATAAATAGATTGCTCATGCAAAAGGGAAACCGCGCACTGACGTCGTGTCTGCGGGTACCACATCCGCTGGCCATCATCACAGGGCAATGACCGCGGCCTCTACACTATCGTTAAAGGATGCGCAGCGATGTTTTGATAAGGTACTTATGATAATATATCCAGCGATATAAAAATGCGTTGAATTGTCCTGCTGACAAATGTTAGTATTGAACTAACATGGACTGAAATTAATGTCGTAGGAGCGTCGTGCACTCTTAAGTGACCTTGAGACATTGCGACTGCAGTTGGTTAAAAAAGATCAAAGTGCTGCTCGCGCAGCGGCTGCAGCCAGTGCACACATGATTCAGCTTAAGCGTGAAATTGCTACAATCCAAACTGCGATGACAACCGTAGAAGCCGAGCGTAGTGAGTTTCAGGAAAAATTCATGCACACAAGTTCACTACTTGAGACAGCATTAGATCAGCGACAAGAAGACAAGCTAAAGCTTGGTTGTCTTAGAGAAAAGTTACGTACAGTGAAGAAAAAGCACGAGCGAGCAATAGAGTTGGTAAAGAACGAAGCTGCTGCAACCGTACGTGTCACACAGGATGAACGCCAAGCTTTACGTGCAAGTGTTGATCATTTAAGAGGAAAACTTGAGACTGAGCAAAAAGAGTGGCAAAATGTACATCATCCAGTTGTCGACGAGTTGCAAAAATGCAAGGCGCGTTTACAACTCGTTGACAAGGAACTGCAGGATATGCGCTCACGTGAACGGGCTAGTTTTCAGTGGAAAGAAAAAATGGGCGATGAAGTGGAAATGTATAAGCGCATGGTAGCAGATTTGTCAAAGGCTTTGAAAGAGGCACAGCACTCGACAACGGAACTTGAACGAGAAAAATCGCTGACGGTACACCACATGAAGTCCAAATGGCAAGATGCTTTACGCGATCACCAGCATGCAAAAGAGCAGCTTTTGATGTTGCAAGAAGACTGTAATAGTATGTTCCAATCTCGCGTACGCATCGAACAGCATAATCAAAAGCTATACCAGACCTTGCAGCAAACAAAGGCACAGCATGAGCGCGCTATGAAGGATTTTGAAAAAGAATGGCGGGAGAAAAAGCACAAGATAGTTAATGCAACCTGCACAAACTGTTTAAGAACCCCTGAACAGACGCGGCAAGACGAGGAAACTAGATTGAACGCAGTTCGTGAACAAACGCGACTGGAAGTCACCAATATGCTCCATAGTGAGCGTTGGGATAAGTTGCAAGAGATGAATTCCAAGTATTTGGACACATGTCAGCAACTACACAGTGCTGTGAAAGAATGCGAGATGTTGCAAGGCAAATGCTCGATGCTAAAGTCTGAGCTAAAGGAGTTGCAGGAAACAGAGCAAGAAATGGCAAGCCTGCTGATTGAAGCTCAAGGTAAAATACGCGAAATAACGGCGAAGCGTGATGAAAAGACGCAGCAAATGGAAGAGACAAAACAATCAATGCAACAGCTGGTAGAAAACTTGACGAGTTTGACTTCAGTGGTAAATGATGTGGCGTAACTATCTATGCGTGTTTAAAAGGACTAACTGGCACAATATCCATGAACAGACAGCAGACCAGAACAAAAAACTTCAGGAACTTGAAGCTGCTCGCCTGAAAGAGGTATGCTGTGTACCAAAACACTTGAAGGGCTTTAATAGGAGATTTAGTGCTCACTAAGTTGTGTGCAGCGTGATAACTTGATGAATCAACTACGCACAATCGAAATGGATAAACATTCTATCGCACAAGATTACGAGCAAATTATGCGTAAATATCGGGAGCTCTTTGCTCAAAACGAGTTGCTGAAACGGGAAAAAGCGGGACAGGCTAGTGCTAACTTGCAAATTGAGGTACGATTTAAAGTTGACGATGTATCTCTTATTTTTTGATTGGGAAAAACTTACTGAAAGGATTTGCATACGTACAGGAACAAACTCAAACAATGAATGACTTAGTACAATTAAAAGCAAGCAGCGCCTCTGCTTTCACTTCGGAAGCGGGGTCATCACTAAGTTGCGTGCGTACTGAAACTCGCTCTGATAAAGAGTCGCACATTGGACAGGTGGATCAATTCGCATCCCGAGTAAACGAAAGATCGTTTCATATCTTACGCCAAGAGTGCGAAACATTGCGTGAAGAAGTAGCTCGCCTTCAAAGAAGACCATGCGATGATAGCCAGAGCAGCAATGAAAAGGATATAAGCGGGTTATTGCGTGAAATCAAGCATTTGCAGAAAGACCGTTTGAAATTAAAAAAATGTCTCGAGGAGCAAGCGCTAACGATTCATGAATTAACGCTTCAGGAAGAAGAAAGTTCTGATGATGAAGATGCAAACGAAAGAGAGGGTGATTGGGGCCAAATTTCGGCGTCTGAAAGGAAACAGGTTGCTGGTAGTGTCTATACGGATATTTCTCCAAACGTCATTAAATGTGTGGCACAAGATATCGAAGCTCAACAGAAATTCACTCAAGTGCACCAGAACCTGCCACACCAATCTCAAGACGACCTCTGGTTACTTTCCAGTTCCCAGTTACTACAGTAGTAGGTGTTTTCCAGTAAGAAAATAAAATCGTATTCTAAAATAAAGAAACGCAACGTACGGGCGGTATGCCGTTAAACGTATACTAGATTTAGCATCTGCTCAGTTGCATCACCATGCTCGTTGTGTTTGTTATGTTAAAATGAATACATTGTTGTCTGATGGAGAAAGAGTTAAGACCTTAGTTTTAGGTTTACGAGGACATTTTTTACAGTGAATTTTTTTCATTCGAAAAAAATACGTGCAACACCTTTGAGATAACCTTCTACATGATTTGAGTTGACTCACGCATTTGTAAATCGTATTTATAAATGGTTGATGAGATACGATAGCTCGAGCTCGAATATAGAGTCCCAAAGCTTTCCGGTCAAGAAAATGTGACGCGTCACGGGGTCGTACGCAATTCCATTCATCACAGCTTCATGCCCTAACGGGGAGGTTTGCATGGTTTCTTGATGAATGTTGGCTACCATATTGGGTATCCAGCTCAGATCAATCTGTTCCAATACGTCGCCAGTCGTGACATTAATCCGCAAGATATGGTTGTCATACCATACATTGGCAAGAAGTTCATCCTGCACATACTCGAGTTCATTTACATTGGTAACGGGTTTACCACCCTTTTGTACTGTAATAGTGTGGTGCAGCCTAAAGTTGTCTGTCGGATCGTAAGAGTGCACCTTCGCCGACCCGTCGCTGACGATTAGGAATTTTCCGTCTGTGGCGAGTCCCCATCCCTCCTTTGTGGATGTCATAAGAGAAAATCGACCTAGCAACCGAAAATCATGTCGAGAGAGCATGAGCAATTGCTTCGCTTTGTACGTTAGTGCGAATAGTGTATCCCCTAAAACCGTCACGCCCTCGCCGAAAACTGTGTCATTGAAGCGGAATTCTTGCAAGACCGGCATGGCTTGTGTAGCTCCAGTCTTGAAATAATCGCTATGGAGATCCGCTACATTGTATTTGCGGATAAATGATTTGCCACGAAGCCCCGTAGACTCGATGAGTGCACCGTCATCAAATGCGAATCCTTCTGTAAAAGAGCTAACGTTGTGCGGGTGGATAGTTACAAGGCGTACAGCGGTTGGATTTCCATTACCAATGTAACTTAAGCATGATGGTGTCATTAACAGCAGCAGAAACCAGCGAATCATAAGGTGTAGTAAAATGTACTTAAGTAGTCCAATTAGTTTTTTTAGGGATCGGTTATTCAGCCCCACCTTTTTGTCCCACCTTTTTGTTAACCAGCCCCCACCCCAAATAATTCTACTGCATTGGCCAGAGTATCATATATCCACTTCGCGTTCATCGGAGTCATGAAAAAATATCTTATTGCGTCAAGGTTTCTATAAAGTTTGGACTTCTAAATCTACTGCTTCTATTTCTGCTGATTCTATATCTACTCCTGGTGCTGCTGGTGCTGCTCGATGACAGGTTTGGGCATTGTGGGGCAAATCCGACATAACCAGCGTCGCATAGGAGCTTCCAAAGCAGCTGCAACATGCTCAAACTGTGATCGAAGTCGCTATGTTGACCCTGACGGCCGACCACGTGTCCGCACTTGCACAGGATCTTCACATGCGACGTAATTTGTTAGCCCCGCTACGTTTTCTGTAAAGCAGTACAACATCGGGACTTATAGTAAATTCATCAAAGAGTTAGACAAAACAATACATGCAACGAATTCTTCAACGTATAAGATTGACGAAGGCCTTTTCGTATAGACCTGCCACATTGGGTTCACGTGGCCCAAGTACAGTTATCAGCGCATTTTGCTTGCACTAAGCAGGATACCGAGTTAATTCTCCCTACAACGCAGCTGGCCCGATGATCATTTGCAAGCACAGTATCTTTTAAGCGTGGTACTCCGAGTATTTTGTTTACCTCTCTTTCGCTTATTGCTCCACCATAAATATCCACCAGATAGCGTACGAGGAAGGGCGCTTCACCAGCACCGTCCAATTTAGCTAACAAACACCACGCCATTGGTGATACCACACGACAATCCTTTAAAAGGACTAATCCGTCCCGCGGTGTATCAGGCCGACCGGGTGCATCGTGAGCTAGCATATTGCGCCAATTCGGGTGCAGCATCGTTTCGTTCGTGATTGGACCTGGTTCAGGTCCAATCCCACAAGCTACAAAATCCACCCATTGAGTCATCCATTTTACGTCAATACATAACCAACACCCCTGGCGGTTTAAAACTGATTTGTCGTAGCGCATCACTAGTGCCAGCCCAAACTTTCTGCGTCCGTCCAAACTTTCCTGAAACAGACAAACTGTAGGAGCCTGTCGCATAGCAGGAGAATTGGACATCGAGAAATCTTTCTATTGCTTTTTGGCTGGCAACTGGAACACGAGGGTACGCTGTAGATGGTATAGCTTGCCAAGTTTTATACACACTTCCATTAGTGTTGCCCGCGAAACATTCTCTCCGTTTATGCTCACAATAACTGACCCAGGGGCAACGCTTCCATGACGCTCCAAGGGACATCGGGAACCATCACGCAACTTCACAAAACCCATCCCTACAGCGCGATTTGGCACACCGCCGTCTAATTTGAGACCTAATGGGCCTGGAGGAGCATCGACAGTGCCATACTCCGCGTCGACGGCTTTCTTAAAGGAATTGAGACGTTTTTAATCTCCATCTTTATTGCCCTCTTGGTCTTCTGATTCCAGCTCACTTTCGGTATCAGTTTTACTTCAGTCTTCACTATCGAAATGACGAGTTTCTGCTAGAGCTTCCATTGTAGCGAACGATAATTCCCTCGGTAACACCGAAGGATTTTCATCAGTTTTCATCGACAGGTTACAAAAAGATGGCGGCTTTGCTAGCACTTGTCCGCAATCCGTCCGACTGCCATGCCCGACCGATTCCTTCGTTGTAGGTGTAACTACTTCAGTCACTAAGCTACTATTGTCTTCTTCATTTTTCTTCTGATTCCTCATATTTCTCGAATCTTTCGTCTGACGGTGGGTGAATGTGCTCACTCAACGACATCTTGCTACTTCTTTGCTGTATGTGCGCTATCTTCTTTAATTTTACCGTCAAATTTCCCGATTTGTCCGCAAGGTGAATAATTACCTATTTGGGGTGGAGGCTGACCAATCAAATTATTTGGGGTGAAGGCTGACGAATCAAAAATTTGGGGGTGGGGGCTGGTTAACAAATAAGTGGGGGCTGAATAACCGATCCCTTTTTTAACTACGGTATTATTGTGTGTTCTAGACGAGCGCGATTGATTCATTCACGCAATCTTAACCCTATAAAAACCGCGTAAATCCTAGGAAAAGTTCACCTCTTTTTGAGTCACTCGGTTAGAGGCTCCTAGCCGAAGGGCTAACCAAGTTAGCGAAAACACACCGATCAAAAAAATGCGCTACGGGTGAACAAAAACAGTGTCATCCATGTCTGTGAGTTTTAGGTGAAAGTGCCTGTATCTAATATAATAGTGGTTCTCACGGTTGGAAGGTAGGTACTTTGTAGGCAAAACTGACCAATCAGAGCATACCTTCGGTTTGCCTACAAAACCCTTTTTTTCACACGTTTGCCTTCAGCGATTCTCGCTGAAGGCAAAAACGAGCAGTTGTAGGTATTTTTGATTGGCTGATTTTTGCTTGGAAGCACCCAATCGGACTTAGTTAAAAATAGAAGATAACTGTACCGAGTCATCCACACAAAATACGAGCTTCTTTTACATCATTGGCTTAAATCGAGTCTGTGCGCACTTTGCTGAATGCAAAAGGTTCTCACGGTTGGAAAGTCGTAGATACGCGCTGATAGGCTAGTTTTGCCTACCTACAAAGTACCTACTTTCGAACCGTGAGAACCACTAATAAAAGAAGACTGTCTTTCTGATACGATCCAGCGCTTTATTTGGGTACGTACTATACTGTAGCTTTCAATAAAACTCAAGTACCGGTACATGTACAAAAAACGGTCAGCAACTTTAAGTGCTATTCGTCCAGATTTATCCATCACCAAACCTCATCTTAGAATAGATGACGGCATGGCGCTCCCAAACTGAGTCACGAAGCCCACTGAATTTTGATACAGGAGACACATATAACCTCAGCAGAGGAAAGGGCTCCCGTATCATCACTCTGGCAGCGAATTTGTCGGAAGAACGATGACGAGCAAGTTTTATCGTATTGGAGCATATCAGACTATAAAAGTGGAGGCGTAGGGATACTGGTAAGTCGAGAGCTTGCATTGAGAGTTCAGCCGTGGAGAATCGACCAGTGGATACATCGCAGGTTGGCAGGACTGTGGGGCGATTTATGCGTGATAAATGTTTACGGGCCCACAGGTCGGACATTACTAACAGAGGAGTACTATCGTCAACTAGGCCAGTTTCTTACTGGTACCATAAGCGATTTCGTCATAGGGGGTGATTTCAATTGTGTGCAATCACTCTCCCTGGATCGGTTAGGGGGCCAACGTGCGACCAAAACAGAAAGTGTTGCCTTATCCCAGCTAGTCATGAATAAGAATCTGCATGATGCACGTTACTTGCTAGAATCGGCACTCGGGTAATTTTGGTTGGACCCGATTGACCACTTTACAGGCAGCAAGCCAGCCGCATCGACAGATTTTATATCGCTAATTTATAATGTTCGTGGGTGCAATGGTTAGTAGTCACAAAACCGCCAGTCTATTCAGACCACGAAGCTGTTACGCTACTTCTCAAGTAACCGACAACACAATACACTAAAGTAAAGCAAAACACGCCCGAATATCCGTTCTTTGAACTAGCATCAGCAGAGATTACAGCGGCGCTTGTGCATCATCTCGAGGTAAGTATTCATATAATCAACCCAGCGGAAAATTGGGATGGGTGGACAGTCGAATGTCAGAATATTTTATAAACTAGCACGACGGGCAGCAAGACGCCGAAAGAGACGGGTCCGTCAACTGACGCAAGGAATACGAGATAATACTCACATAAGAAAACAACTCATTCAGGCGACGTCTACAGCGAGAAAAGGGGAACGCACCTTTCAACGGGGCCGCATCTTGCACAGATCCGACACAACCATTAGAAATCTCTTTAAGAGAAGTGCAATATCGGAGAGCAACCAAAGAGTTACCTACATCAAAGCAAGTAACGGTATTGTCTTTCTCAGAGCAGGAAACCATACCGGACAGATTTGCACTCACGTACTGGACAAGAGTCATAGTTCCATAGATTCGTCTACTCTACGGGAGGATCTAACACTCTTTGTATCGATACCAGCCACGAGATGAGTCCCATTGGAGAACAACAGAATGCTCATGGAACCCATTGATGAGGCAGATGTTCTTTTAGCCATTAAGCATCTTGAACGTCGGAAGGACGCAGGACCCGGCGGTATTAGTAACGATTTTTACAAGGACCACTACTCTATTCTGGCAGGACCAATGCTTGAATTATTCAATTCCATTCTGCAGGGAGCAGAACCACCAGATTCTTCCCTGAAGACGCTCGTCATTCCATTAAAGAAAAAACGTGACTCTGACAACGCATTAGACTACAGACCATGTCGCTCTTACAGACCAGCTACAAGATTTTTGCAAAGATTTTAGCTACAAGATTCCAGACCTTTCTAGGATCCGTTATAGGTGATTCACAACAAGGCTTCATCACAGGGAGGAGGATGGATAAAGCGGTCGCTGTAATGATGGCAACGTATCCAGATTCAAGAGCATACCAAAAGAGGAACCACGGCACAGCGCAGCCATCCCTTCTTAGATTTCGCTAAGGCCTATGATTCCTTTAATCGGGGGTATTGGTATGAGGTATTACTAAGTTTTGGGTTTGAGCCACAGTTTGTAGGTCTGCACGAAGGAACCACCGCAGAATTTCTAGTAAATCATGGGTATTCCAAGCCAGTACCAGTTATTCCCGGTATAAGACAAGGCTGTCCACTCGCGCCATTGCTGTTTATTGTGACAGTTGAACCCCTAGCGCTGGCTCTCCTGCAGGACCAAGCTATATCCGGGATTCTTCCTACACAAACTAGCTAGATCCTGATCATCGTTTGTCCGCCTTCGTCGACGACTCTACGATACTTTTACATCCTGCTAACCAAATCTGCATCCTTGTGTATTGTGACCCAGTTCGGCAGGTTATCAGGACTGAAAAAAAAAGTGCAACCATTGAAGAGTAAGTTTTTATTCCTAAATGTGGTTACCCAGCCTCAGGAATGGTATGGAATACCGACAGTCGCTGACGAGGAACTGTTCGGTACTTCGGATAGCACGTGGGAGCTGGAGAAGTTATCAATCGGAACTGAGCCCTGATGATACGGGCTATTCAGCGGCGACTTGCTACAGCAACACATTGTGGAACTTCTCTAGATCAACGGGTCATTTTCTTCAACGCCGTGGTAATGCCCGCAATCATGTTTACAGCGCGCGTTTTTGAACCTTCACCCGACATACTTGACCAACTCACTAAGTTACAAAAGCGGTTTGTCTGTCAAAAAAACACAGTAGGTAGTGCTCCCAGACACAAAATCTCTCTCCAACTCATTTACACACCGAGAGCGGCTGGGGGCATGGGCCTAACGTCCATTCCACTGGTATTGAGAATACAACGTCTTAAGGAGGCCACGCTATGGCTTCTGGGACCCAAGGATAAATTCCTGTCAGTCTGGTTACACTGGAGGAAGTTCGGTATAGACACAACGGGAGTACCACTAATTTCGCCAGTCACGATAAATGGGAACCCTCACCACCAATGTAAAGCTAAGGAGGTAGGTATTTGGTTAGGTCCAGCACGTCAGCAACTTAGCGACTTGACCTCGTACACTCAACGATACTTACCATCCATACTGAGCGATATTGCAGAAAAGGTCGAAAGAGCAGCAGACGGCAAGCAGGCAGGTGAAAAAATACGCGTCACGATAAACCTCAGGAATGTACCGTACCATGAGTTATTACTACAAGAATTTATACCCTATTGGGGATTATACAAGTGGGCCAATAACCCATGGATCTGGGAAGTGCGGGTGGCGGTTCTCTCGGCACGAAAATACGACAGGATTCGGGATGTGAGCTTAGGATCATTAAGGCCCTTGTCTGAGTGCCGGAATGGCGTTCTGTAAATAGTGAAACATGATTGGACAAAAAAATTGATGTTTGACACATTACTGTTCCGAGATCGTGGAATTTCGGAACACCTCCATGAGGTGTTCTGAAAACAGCACATTTGTACCGAGATCATAGATGAAGTAATATACATAATAGAGATAGCAGTATAATAGTAGGTTGTGCGTATGCTGCAGTCCTCACCCGAAGCCTTCGGCAGCACCCAAGGGAAATCGATAATTACACGATGCACAGCCCTTAGACATCAATACATGTAGTACAGCGCGCATGCTCATATGTATTAAAGTGGGTACATGGACAGTGTCCGGAACGTCGTTTCTGAACGATCAGAATTACATAACCCTAACCCTTGTTTCGGTACAGTACAGCGTGCCAGCACTTGGACAAGGGTTTAAAAATCTCTAGACTAAATTATGACCAATATTCTTTCCAAATCCCACGCGACAACAGGATCTGTCACACACGGGCAAAAATGGCACGGTGGTTAGCGACGATTGTATTGGCCACGCCACGAGTTGACATTGGGGGTATTACAGGGGAGCCACCCAACAAAACAATAGCTCGGGGCCTGATAGACTTCTTGACTTCACATGGAAACTGTTAGCATCCGGTTTAATGGAGGTCGGAAAGAAGGAGAGGATCACAAAATCACTGTTCACCACAAACGTCAGGGTTATATTGGAGAATAATAGCGGAGAATTGCCTACAAGAGGGAGACTGAGCAGAGACATATCGCATACAAATTGTGTTCGCTCCGCACCCTTCTTTTCACGATATATGATTAATCCTGTCGGACAAGGCCAGCATCAGGTCGGTCTCATGGTCCGCTCGGAAGTCATTCCGGAAATTATATCATCAGCAGGTCGCTCGTTCCTTGCAGCCAATTTTCGTAAGATGGAGTCAACGGAGAACAAGAGATACATGGTGGGCAGTAGTTCAGGATCAAGAACCGAGACAAGTTTGGAAGCACTGGCACATCCTCACCGACTATCAGGTATGGGTAATGTTTAGGATTGCCACATTTCAGTTTAATTCCTTTCACGATCGTGCCATGCCTGTTGGGAGCTGTTTGGTGGATGACGCTTGTAAAGATTTCGGACGCGCATCACATATTTGGAACTGCATAAGGGCGCAAGAGTTTCGGAAACGATTACTACAGCATTGGGCGGATCACTGCTTTCAAATGACATTGTGACAAGCTATCAAGAGGCTATTGTGCTAAGGGAAGCACCACCTATAGGAAGGAATGTTGATAAGGCGATGATGAGCAAGTACGGAATCCATAGTCTTGAATTTACGGATCATTTAGAAAGACTTTGGTGGGGAATATGCAGTATTTCTACAGTATGGATGTGGCAACTGCGTAATCAAGCGGTCTTTAACGATGAGAAGCAATCGCGATGGGATCACGCAGTGCAAAGCGCAGCTGGAGGCGGTGGCTGCCTATTAGAGAAGAAATGCAGCCACAAGAGAGGACGGGATACGACTTCAAGTAAGTTTTAAAGTTCATCTTTCAACAGCAACCCGGCACCGGATCCAGATCCAGATCGTCACCTTCCGGCTAGTCCAGATCCAACGGAAAACCGCACAATATCTGAGTCTAAACTTCATAGTTGAAATATCACCAAAACATTTTGACTTTGGGATGGTACAAAATATTTTCGGTAATTTCCGATTATGGTGAAACCAAATTTAGGTCAGTACCTATTTTTTGCCATTTTTCCTATTTTAGACCATTTTATTATTAGCACCAAGAAGTTATAGTACAATCGCGTAGAAGCTTGAAACCAGCGAAGACACTTCGCATGCGTAGATTAGCGACTTAGGAAACTAATCACTTTTTAATATACATTTTATTAACTACGTCCCTGCTTCTGTTTGCCTTGGACTTCGCCTACAAAGGGACATTAGAAGTGTTGCACGCGCTCTTGAACTACTTAGGACAAGTACAAGACAGCTTCAACTTCAAGTCTCCAGCGAAATATTACATTATTATTTCAACTATCTCGCCTACGCTACCTTGTCGATTTTACTATGGAAAACTCTACAAGCGAACAGGTTATGAGCCCAAATGGGGGCGAGAAGATTGGTGATAATAAATCCAAGGAGGCCACTCAAGCAGGTTTCGGGGCAGAAGGAGCCAAGCTCCTAGAAATGCTACAAAAAATTACGGATCGATTGGACAAGTTGGAGTCAACGAACGTAAACATTGAAGATTATGGATTTAACAATTCAATGAGGCTGGGTAGTAAAATGCGGATGGCATCGTTCGACAGCACTCCAGAAAAGAAGCCTTTCGTGTACGAAGAAAATTATCGGAATATTAATGAAGGACGGCCGGCAGGACAAAACTATAACCCGACACCAGGCCAAGCGTTTAATCCGCCGGATATGAGGGCGGCGCCGATGCCAAACTTCAATCAAGCGCCACCCCAAATGTTTAAGACCCCATCGGCCAAAGATTGCAAGCTATCGATTAGGATTTTCGATGGAAAAGAGGTATATCGAGGGCTTGGCGCAGGTTTCAAGGAATGGGGGACAAGGTTTATACGACAAGTTTCGATTGCTGAATCTGCTTGTGGATATGTGTGGAGCGAAGAGATCAAGGTTGATCTCTTGGGGCATTATCTGGCAGGAACTGCTGAAAAGTACTACAACCGGCAAGTTGATTTTTGGTGGAAGGAACACCCAACCTTGGTCCACATAATGAACAAGATGTTGAACGCCTTCCATACGACCATTACGCCGGCACAATCGGTAAAATTGTTTACAAGCAAGAAACACCCAAGAAGGACTTGGAATGAACACTACCTTTACCTGGTAGCGATTTCGGAAGCCGTGGGTGGGAGTGAAGGTTTGGTGCTGGAAAATGTGGTCCATTATGCATCACCAGAACTTAAGATGATTCTCATGGCTAAATATAACCACACGAGGACGGATTTTCTAAGGCAAGCCGAGGAATTATGTCAGTTTGCCGCTGCGGTCGAAAACGACGGCAAAAGTCAGAAGTACTCAGGAAACGAGACAGTAAACTACGTTGAAAACAAACCGAAGACAAAAAAGTGTGGAAACTGTGGTAAATTTGGACACGCTCAAGAAAAATGTCGAAACAAGGGAAACACTACGAAGGAAGTTGATTTCACCTTGACTATATCAGGTGACTACAAGGATTTGAACAAAAACAAGTGGATTTTGGATTCTGGTGCAAGCATGCACCTGGTAAACGACTCAAGTTTCTTAAGAAACGCAAAGGATGTAAGTGGAGCGTGCTTTCAAGCAGACGGGAAGACTTTGAATGTGTCCAAAAAGGGGTGGATACAGATAAAGGTGAATACGGGTGAAGTTACGAACAATATCCGGATTGAAGAGGTGTATTACGTCGAAAACCTCGCAAGAAACATCATTTCTTATGGCCTTTTGGAAGAGAAAGGATGTGAAATGGTCTACAAGCAAGGAAAACGAATAATGATACACAGACCATCAAACAAAGCCATATTCGATATCGAAAGAGTCAATAAGGTGCTTTCGGTTGACGTAAAGGTAGACCAACCAAGGAAGATGGATCAAGATACAGTGTTTTCGGTGCTCGAATCAAGCGAAAAGGAATATGACGCGGGTTCGGACACTCAAAGAGGAACCCTTATGCACTTTCACTCGCGCCTAGGGCATTTAAATTATGATACAATTGAGAAACTCGCAAAAGACCCTAAAAGTGGGATTGAGTTGACCGACACAAGGCGTCTAAACTGTTTGACTTGCGCCCAAGGCAAGCAAACCAAGAACTCTCGATCAAAAAAGGACAGTGGAAGCAATGCACCTACCGATAGGATTGGTGGGGTCATATGCTCGGACCTGAAAGGACCAATTACATCCAAAGATCGTTTTGGAAATCGGTACATGGTAAATTTCGTCGATTTCAAGTCTAATTACGTGAGAGTGTTTTTGGCTAAAACTAAAGACGTTGCAGCAAAAAAATTCGAACACTTCATGGCGCACTTCGAACGGCAATACAACTGCAAGATACACGTTTTAAGAACCGACGGAGGTGCAGAATATAAAAACCTCGATGGTTTTTGCAAAAACACGGGAATTTCGAGACAAGTGAGTGAAGCCGGAAATCAATCAAGCAATGGGAAAGCTGAGAGGATGCATCGGACCATTATGAACATGGCCCGGTGCATGATCTTTTCTTGTGGCTTGAGTTTGGCTTTCTGGGGCGACGCGGTTCAATACGCAGCCTATATAATCAATAGAAGTCCGACAAACGCGAACGGAAAAAGGGCGTCTCCTATCGAAGTACTAACAGGGAAGGTGCCAAATCTCGGGGACATTGTGGCTTTTGGTTCACCTTGCACAGTGTACCGCAACCCCGGAAAAAATTCGCTCGCGCACAGAGCTCAAGAAGGGATTATTGTGGGAAAAGTCGAGGAAACAAAAGGTTTCAAAGTCCTATTAAGGTCGGAACGCAAGGTTGTGGTTACACAACATATAAAGAACATTGAAACGCTGGATCAAGTGCAGAACGAACAAGTTAAGAAGAAACTACATGAAGCTCACGAATTAGAAGGAGGCATGGCACAAGGAGCAGCGACTGAAAAGCTCAAACAAAAGGAAAAACGGAAACCCAAAACGTGGGCACGCGAAAGGCACGGAACCAGGGCGTACGCAAAGAAGCAAGATCAAGTGTCTAACAAAGAAAAGCTAAGCGAAGTCGAAGAAGTGCCGGAAGAAAATCAAGGCACTGTGAATATGGTTACAGAGGTCGACCCACGGAATTTTTCCCAAGCAATGAAGAGTTCCAACCGAGAGAAATGGAAAATAGCGATCAAAGAAGAGATTGAAGCACTCGAAAGAAACGACGTGTGGAAAATAGTGGATATGCCGAAAAATTGCAAGCCACTGCATACGAAATGGGTTTTCAAGACCAAAATGGACGAAAACGGACAGGTTGAAAGATATAAAGCAAGACTTGTAGCATGCGGTAATGAGCAGAAGTTTGGAGTCGACTATACGCTCACATTCGCTGCAGTGATCGAAATGAGCACGTTAAAGATCATACTGGCATTGGCGGTCAAGTGGAAAGTCCTCGCTAAGCATGGCGACATCCCAAATGCTTATGTAAAAGCAAGTGAGGATGAGCATGAAATTTTTCTTTTCGTGCCAAAGGGAATGGAAAGTGAAACTTCAAACGATCAAAACTCGCGAGTTTTAAAACTAAACAAGACACTATACGGTCTCAAACAAGCGGGTCGGCTGTGGAACAAGTTGCTGCACGAGAAGTTGTTGTCACTTGGATTCAAACAGTGCATAACCGATATGTGCTTATACGTAACCAACAATCAAGAAGGGATTGCAATTGTCGGGGTTTACGTGGATGATCTGCTAGTTACTGGTACGCGTGCGATTCTAGTGGAAAATTTCTTCCAAGATATGAAAATGTTGGAAATAAAGAACCTCGGGCAAGTAACTAAGTTTTTAGGAATGCGTGTGGTGTACGACGAAACAAATGGGTACATGGTTGATCAAGAAGTTATGATTGACAATCTCTTAAGAGATTACGACTTAGTGGACGCAAATCCGGTGAAGGTTCCTATCGCTTTGGAATATGAAGATTTGAACCTACAGGATGATGAAAAGCTGAAAAATTCTGGAAAAGTCACAATAAAGAACTTTCAGTCACTAGTTGGCAGCTTGCTGTGGATAACACGTTGTACAAGACCTGATATCGCTTTCGCTGTTCACAAGGCAACTCGGCGAACGCATGCACCAAGATTAGTCGACTGGAATCTAGCCAAGCGTATAGCGAAGTACCTTAAGGGTACTAAGACTCTCAAGCTAAATATGGTCGGTGAAAGCAATGGTGAAGAAATTAAGGGAAGGATTTAGCGACGCAGACTTCGCAGGTGCAAAGGACGATCGTAAATCAACCACAGGAGGAGTCATCAGGTTAGATGAAATCATTGTGAGCTGGATGTGCAAGAAGCAGGGAGGTATTTCGTTATCGACGATGGAAGCAGAGTTCTATGCGGCATCAAAAATGCAGGTCGAAATGCTGGGCTACCGCGAACTATTGCAAGAAATTGGAATAAAAGTGAAAAAAACCCATGGAATTACGAATGGATAATTAAGCGGCGATAAAAGTAATCGAGAGCAAGGAAGGCAGTTCGAAGATCAAGCACGTGGACGTATGATTGAAATTTATTTCGTCGAAAATCGAGACTAATGAAATACAAACAAGCTACATTGGAACGAAAGACATGATAGCGGATTTGATGACTAAAGCTGTGCCGTACCCAAGACTTCAAGAACAGCGTCAAGCTATCGGCTTGAAATAGCTACTTCGAAAATTGACTTTCAAGAAGGAGTGTTGAAATATCACCAAAACATTTTGACTTTGGGATGGTACAAAATATTTTCGGTAATTTCCGATTATGGTGAAACCAAATTTAGGTCAGTACCTATTTATGCCATTTTTCCTATTTTAGACCATTTTATTATTAGCACCAAGAAGTTATAGTACAATCGCGTAGAAGCTTGAAACCAGCGAAGACACTTCGCATGCATAGATTAGCGACTTAGGAAACTAATCACTTTTTAATATACATTTTATTAACTACGTCCCTGCTTCTGTTTGCCTTGGACTTCGCCTACAAAGGGACATTAGAAGGGTTGCACGCGCTCTTGAGCTACTTAGGACAAGTACAAGACAGCTTCAACTTCAAGTCTCCAGCGGAATATTACATTATTATTTCAACTATCTCGCCTACGCTACCTTGTGGATTTTACTATGGAAAACTCTGCAAGCGAACAGATACTAGATGCAATATGACATATAGTAGCAATGTGGTAACTGACAATTAGACTACATTTTACTACTACTATTCATCCCCTAACCTGTGTCGCCATTCACGTAACCATAACCAAAGTCTGGTGGCACCAATGTACGGCGCTTTAATTTAGGTAAGTATTATACTGTAGCCGGACAACGGTACCGGTGCATGTACCAAAAAACGGTGATGAATTACAGCAACTTCAAGTGCTAATTTGCCGCAAATTATCCACCAATTGATCTTTGAGTCCCTTTACACAGAATAAAGGTAAACCAAAATACATTCGACCTCTGCCGCCCCAGTTGGAACGACGGCTACAGCTACTTTATTAAATGATAGATTTATATCTGTCGGCGATCCGGCGCTTTAATTGGGTACGTACTACACCGTAGCCCTAAAGTACCGGTACATGTACTGAAAAAAAAAACGGTGATGAATTACAGCAAATTTAAGTACTATTCGTCGAGATTTATCCGTTCACGTAACTCCAAAGTACGGCGCTCTAATTTAGGTTAGTATTATACTGTAGCCTTACAACGGTACCGGTACATGTACCGAAATAACGGTGATGAATTACAGCAACTCCAAGTGCTAATTTACCGCAAAAGTTATCCACCAATTAACCTCTGAGTCCTTTTACGCAGAATAAAGGTAAACTAAAATACAATCGACCTCTGCCGCCCCTGCTGGAACAACGGGTACAGCTACTTCTAATTTTTTGACCGATGATCTGTTGAATTAGCTGACCTCTTCGAGGTTAGCTGAGATGGCGACCACCATCTGACCAATCATATGCCCCCATTTTTCAACCGAGCTGTTCCAGAACAGATGTGAACTATGTCCTTAATAGTTTATCAGTATCAGTTCAAAATTTGCAACTTCAACCGCACGACAGTTGGGCTTAAATCAGACTACCAGTAAATACAAGTCTCATTGAGAACGAAACTCGAATATGGATGACCCAGGGCCCAGGCCCAGTCATCGACCTGAAGACTTTGACAAGCATAGACAAGGTTCCTTGTCCGTTACACCAGCAATAACAGTAAAGAGATCGGAGGAGATTGTTCCAGACTCTCAAGAGTCAGCAGAAGATCACCAGCCGGATCTTGAACCGGTGTGGTTGAAGCACTTAGAACCGGCTTGACAGTCTAAAACCAGGGTGCAAGTTATCTCACCGGCCACCGGAAACGGCCAAGTTTATGCCGTCAGTCAGGCGGTAGTTTCATCACAACTAGACAACTGTACCTCTAGAATGGTGGAGAGATTAGCTACAGCGATTAAAGAAGGGTGCTTGGCCAGAGCACCAATTGAACTCGACGTGAAATTCCCACATGGAATCCGAAAGCAAACACTGCTAAGCTTAAGGAGAGGATATGAGAAGGGTATCGTCAAAGGAATCAATGAAGGAATTCAAGAACTACTTATCGGAATTTGCATCAAGTGAGTTCTCAAGCTTGGGGAAGCAATGATACGCTGTTGTGCATCAGCACAATGGCATATAAGGAAATCTATGTGATTAGTCAGCTATCGGAAGATACAGTACCAGGCGTCTTATGTTTCACATCGGAAAGCCGTCAAAAGCAAAGTCGACGATACTTAATTAGTGGAGAATACCCGGTTTCGGTTAAAGATTATGCCACTGCTTCGAAGAAAATCAGAATCTCCTGCAACAGTAGCCTACTGGCCACTAAATACTTCCTTTTCAGAAAGCTCACTACTCGGCGTTCATTTATAGAAATCGAGTTCAAAACCCAGTCTTACCAGTAAAAACAGATTATGAAATGGAAAACAGTGGTAATAGTGATAGTGGAGATGATAGTGACGACTATGAGGATAAAAAAAGTCACGACCTGACATCCACGTATTTGGTCATATCATCAGAGCAATGAGGAGCAGTCCCAATCAAGCCGGAAAAGATGTATCATGACAGACGAAAATTCAGAGAAACACAAGTCGTGCGGCCTGCCTTACCAAATGTCTTAATCATCCCAAAATAGCCAGATAACAACTTATACAGTGCCCGTAATTGAAATACGTACGCTCATTTTTTTGCGCTCCTGGTCGAACTAACGCGTTTTAGTGCATGAAATTACCACCAACGAAAGCTCTAAAACGGAGCATTCCGCCAATCAAAACCGCGTTAAATCGAGTGATTCTAGCGAGAGCTACAAAAATTTGCCGACATTTTGGCGCGTAATTGAAATACGGACGCCAGTTTTATATTAATTTTAGTATGATACATCCATCACTTTTCATGTAGCTGCGATGCCGCGCAGCAGCATGCTCTCTGCTAAAGCGCAGATCGAGATCCGTGCGTATGCGAACACAGGAATGAGGGTAGTGCAATTGCTGTCGCAGTTAATCGAAGTAAGGACGTCGTGTGTCGTTTCTTGCGCGACCCGAACGAGTACAACAGGCAAAAGCATCGTGGGCGAAAGCCAAAAGTAAGTCCGACAGCTATTCGTCGACTACTCCGTGAGGCAAGCAGCGGTGATAAAAGCACGCGATAGCTCTGCGAGGATCTTGAACTGCCAGTTGGTGTTAGCCACGTTCAACAGCTGCTGAGAAACTCGCCGTATTTCAGCTACGAGAAGCGAGTCGTGTCGCCGTGGATGACGAAGCGCCATATGGAAGAAAGAGTTAAGTGGGCATGCTCCATGCTCGAAGCGAACACGGAGTGGAAAAGCATCGTCTTTACGGCCGAAAAGAAGTGGAATCTGGACGGACCAGATGGCTGCCAATTTACTGGCGTGACCTCCGAGAGCCTCCACAAACAACCATGAAGCGCCAGTCCGGCGGAGGCTCGGTGATGATCTGGTGTGGCTTTTGCGCAGCCGGAAAGACGCCGCTCGTGTTCCTCGAAGGACGCCAAGACAGTGTGAAGTACACGCAGACGCTTTCGACTGCGCTACTGTCGTCCGCGGAGGGCAGTGCTGGAGAAGAGTGGCAGCTACAACAAGACAATGCCAACATCCACACGTCGTCGGCCACCCGCGCTTTCTTCGTACAACGTGGTGTCCGAGTGATCACATGGCCAGCGCCATACGTAAACCCGATTGAAAATGTGTGTGGACACATGATGAACCATGTTTACGCCAACGGACGGTGCTACAGAACAAAGAAGAGCTCAAAAGAGCAATCTCGCACGCATGGGACGATTTGCCTTCAGCCTATCTCGCACGACTCATATTGCTTCGATGAACAAGCGCTGCGTTGCAGTGCTAAACCTCAAAGGGCGTAGTACACCATACTAAAATCAATATAAAACTGGCGTCCGTATTTCAATTACGCGCCAAAATGTCGGCAAATTTTTGTAGCTCTCGCTAGACTCACTCGTTTTTAACGCGGTTTTGATTGGCGGAATGCTCCGTTTTAGCTCTTTCATTGGTGGTAATTTCATGCACTAAAACGCGTTAGTTCGACCAGGAGCGCAAAAAAATGAGCGTACGTATTTCAATTACGGGAACTGTAGTAGTCATTCTCCGTGGGAGCCAGATTCCTGGGAAAGAGATTTCGATGATCTTTTTCAGAGATTACAGGTACCACGATACGAAAGTAGAAATCGAGCAAATCATTATGACGCACGATCCTAGAATGTGCGAAATGTTATATATATATTTTTTTTACAGAAACGTTGGTCAACTCTCGTTGCGGAGAAGAAACTTATTACATATCGTCTTAAATAATTGTGGCCAGAGACTGGGTATGAAGAGTTAAAATTCGTACCTATTTGGACATGGTAACGTAAAACATCAGTTTATCGCAGTACATCAGTTTTCCGCAGGAAACATCAGCTGACCAATTATGTGTGTGTATTTTTGCTACGCGTCCCACGATTGGCTGATTAATCGAAAGCAGCAGTTTTTCGCAGTAAAGATTTTCCGCGAAAAACTGATGTTTTTGATATTTTTGGTCGACTTTTAGGGTTTTTAAACGACATTTCTATGCCGCGAAAAACTGATGTTTTCGATATTTTTGGTGGGTTTTTGGTCGACTTTTGTCAGCTTGTATATTTTTCCAGAGACATCTCTAAGGATAACCCTTTACACCACCGCCTAGTCCATGATTCGAGCTTTTCATTGGTTCATGCGGATTCCACCTATCTGCTGATTGAACAAAATTATCCTAATTTTGCTAAGGGACCCTATTTCCTGCGATAAACTGATGTTTTACGTTACTCCAAGATTCGGAGAACCAAATATTTACCAAGGAGCAATTGCTGATACAGGCGAAAAAAATCCTCAATATCAGAGTACGACCCGTCACAAAGTATATCTTCACAAAGCACCAGCGAAAGTGAACCACTTAATAAACGTCGCCCAACATCAGCAGCGTGAACCATAAAGAAGATCAAGTAATACCTTAAAAGCCTAGTCAATGAGAAATAATGAATGATATCGTGGAAATGGTGGACGAGTCAGAAAGTATTTCACCCACGTACAACCGTGGTATGAGACGTGGGGCGCATTTAGGAGTAACTGGGAGCAGACAACAAGACACAATTTCCATTAGTAGCATCACCGACATCAGTCTGGACGCGAGCGGTTACAAAGGAAGGAAACCGATTATTACATCTATTCAAGGAATGTCCGGGGGCATATCATCTATTAGATAGCCTCGACCCTAAATTGTTCATATTAATAACAACACCCTGGAGGGAACAGTGCTGGAACGGGATGTTAGAGCAAGGAAAACGAGGGGAAAACCCTCGTATCCCCAACCAGTGGTTTATAGAATAGGAAAACCGTCTCTCGTCATTATCGCATCCATCTCATAGACAAGCAGTAATGAATAGCTCGCAACAATGGATAATTCTCAAACGGGCAAAGTTTGGGGATTGCCCATTAATACGATTATGTGCACCCAATTTTGCATTAACACTTGCGAGATGCCTTCTTTGTGCTTTATGTATGTGGAAGAATTAGAATCGATCTTGGGCGAGCAATATCACCCCATACATTCTATCATGGCACTCCTTCAGCGGCAATTTAGGACAAGATCATTTGCGCCGATATACACATCACGAGTACAGGCGGTTTTGGAAGGTCAACAGGACGCTTGGGTCAATCTGGTTGAGCTTATTAATAGTACATATGCTCCTATCCCGACTTTCGACGCACAGCCAAATGAAGAAGTATCAGACCGCTTACGGTCACAACGTTACTAAGGATATCGCACGAGTTTCTGAACAGACTGAAAACCCATTACTATGTCACCACTATTTGATTTCAAGCAACACGACACGTATTCCATCAGAAAGATGTCCAAAGATACAGAATACTGTCCAACCAACACGTATAAACTAGACTCACATGATCCAAGAGCTCTGCACATTTTAAGCCAAAATGTAAGGGGCTTTAAGAAGGAAGATTTAGCCGATTGGATGTCATCGTGGCGGACAACGCTCACTGCTACTCAACATCAATTATAATGCTTCAAAAAACACACGCCGCCTCTCAACAGGACGCCAAAGAACTATCTGGAAAGCGGGAGCGTTTATGGGGACGGTATTGAAACAGTTCATCTTTATTGATGTGGAGTGTGTCGCAGCGAAAAAAAGGATGGGTGGGTGGATATACTAATACATTCAGCGCTAGAGGACCCGATTACGATTTTGCAAAAAGAAACATGGACAGAGCGTTTCATTGCAGTACAGTGGATTCATTTTGTGTAGTTAATATATATGCACCGTCTGGAGACATCACTCGGGAGGTTCAAGGATTTAGCAAAACTTTTACTGCCGGTTAAAATGCCACTCATTCTGGCGAGAAATTTCAACTGTGTAGAATCACCTATTCTAGACCGCTTTGTAAGGACCAGGACGGATAGGACTGAGAGTGCAGTATTGACAAAGTTAATCCACAGCTTACGATTATTAGACACATGCGCGCTAAAGGAATCGATTTTTACCAGGAGAAGGTAGAGCCTGTCGGACACTTTACATACTGGAGAGGCGATCAAGCCAGTCGATTAGAAAGGTTCTACCTATCCGATTCAATATCAAGTTGATTTCAAAATTTGACCGTTGGATTCCGCCCATGAACAGGTTGTATTAGCACTAAGTCAACTGAGTTCACATAGAAAAAAGAATTCACGCCAGCAACATAATCCACGGTACCCTTTTTTGGGTACAAACAACACAAAATTGTACAGTATTATCATCATAACCAGTCAGTTGGATAACTTACAAAGAGGGCAAATAACTTGGCTTGAATGTACTTCATTATATTTACAACCCAACCCAATTGGTTCGACATTGGATTTTCATCCACGGTGGGACTCGAACCCGCAACGGTCCAGGGGGCAGGGTCTTAACCACTGCACCAACCGAGGTCGGTGGGCAAATAACTTGAACCCAGTGCATAGCGGAATGTCAGGATGCTATTTACAAATCGAGTCGAAAGGTAGCTCGGAGGAGATGTCGCAGAGTGAAGAAGATCCAGGGTCAGCTACGAGATAATGCATGTTCACGTCAACAACCCATAAAAAAATGCAACGCGAGAAAATATCCATAAAAATGTGCTAGTGAGACGAGAAACAAAAACTACTGGCTATTTCGTCGAACTTCGATCAGGGAAAGGGACCAAAGGGTGACGGAAATTAAATCTGGACCGATTCCCCATTTCTCGATTCAACCCCCATCCCAGACCGATTTGTCCTGACGTGGAACAATATAAATGAGTAAGAGGCACCTTGAAATTTTTATGGAAAACCTCGTTGACGGTCTAAGAGATTTTTGGAGATTCCTGCCCACAGACAAGTCACCAGACAGAAAACCCAACTATTAATGGAAGAAGTTCAAGAAGAGGAGGTAAGATCTGCTATTAAAGGACTAGAACGCCGTAAAGCAACCGGTCAAGATGGGATTGGAAATGATTTCAGATTTTACTTACGAGATCGTCGGACCATTACATCAGTTATATAACCAGATTCACAAGGGAGCGACTCCACCAACTTCATTTTTAAAGGCCATTATAAGTCCACTTTGAAAGAAAGGAGATTCGAGTAACGTCTTAGATTACAGGCCGATTTCCTTGCTGCAATCGAGTTACAAATTATTTGCTAAGATAATTGCAACAAGATTCTGGGTGACACCCAACAAGGTTTTGTAACAGGGAGACGTATGGATAAAGCGGTTGCGGTCATTATGGCCACGTTGCAGAATCAAACATTCCGACGATCAGAGAGATATGAGGAAGGAGCAGGAATTTTATTTTTTGATTTTGCGAAGGGGTACGATTTCTTAGATCGTGATTACCTTTTCGCGGCGCTGGCAATATTGGATTTTCGGAAGCATTTATAAAGTTAATGACTACACTTCACTATGGTTTATCGGCGGAGTTTGTGGTAAATAATCAAACGTCGTATCCGTTTCAGGTAACATCCGGAATCAGTCAAGGGTGCCCGTTAGCACAATTATTAATCATTTTAGCGGTCGAACAACTAGCTTTGGCGATTATGCACTCAAAGGATTAGAGGCCACCCTCGCGGCGAGGAAATTTAACAGATTTCCGAAGTAGTCGTTTTTGCTTTGCGAATTCGCCGAATCTCTTGCAATGAGTTTTCATGGCAAGTGTCATCATCTCATTCCATTTCTCGTACCTACGCGAAGATACAACGCTGGTTATGCGCAAGAGCTCTAGCTTCTCCTCGAGTGGAGATATGCAATTATATTGGCAGCCCTCCAAAAATACAACTTTTTCGGGCCCCAGACATTCTTCAGAGCTATAGTTGGCAATTACTGGAAAAAGGTTTCACTAGAGGGCCGAGAAAGTAATAACGATAGTCCAGTCCGATTTAGGCAACAATCATCCGGAATCTACTGGAAGGTGTTATCAACGGAACAAGAGGAAATCACCAAATGGAATGAAAGCGGTACTAAGGTTGTGGTTTGTAAACATCATCCTCAGCTTCACCGTTTCCCTTGGCCTCTAGATGAGAATACTCAGTCAATATGGATGATACTGTCATCGTTACCTAAGTACTATAAACAATTATACTTCAAAGCGATGACATCATAATTACCGTCCGTTAATTTAGAATTGGTCCAAACGAAGATCGCGAGATTCCTGGTTGAATACGTTTCATTATACTTACAACCCAACCAAGTTGGTTCGACTTTGAATTTTCGTCCACGGCGGGACTCGAACGCGCAATCTCCCGGTCCCGGGGGCAGGGCCTTGGCCACTGCACCAACCGGGGTCGATATCGTGAGATTCCTGGTGGATAGCAATGCAGGATCATACGCCCAAGAAGATTTGGAAACAAGGACACATTCTTACCGACTACCAAATATGGGTAATTTATAGAATGGCCACTATGCAGTTAAATACTTATCATTGCAACGCCTGCGGTGTAGATAAATGTATGTTGAACGAAGACTGCAATAGTACGAGATCTGATTGGCGTATATAGTGTGGGGATGTGTAAGAGCTCAACGCTTCTGGTTACGCTTCATAAAAAAACTGGTCAGTCAAAACAGTAAGCAATTGGGATATTCTCCAATATCAAGCATCAATAGCATTACAAAAACCGCCGGATATCTCAATAGCGTTACAAAACATGCCAAGATCAAATGAGAAGACTTTGGTGGGGAACAAGTGGGATCGCGCAAGTATGAATGTGGCAATTGCGCAAACAGACGATCTTTGGGGGAAAACGAAAAAGTCAAATGAAACATATTTGGAACCAATGTAAGACTCAACTCGATGAAGTAGCAGCATTTGAGAGTAAACGAACACATCTCACGGACAACGGAGTGAGATTTCAATTATGTTTGCAGTGCTGTTTAAACATTACACCAGCACCATCGATCATGATGAAGCGACATAACAACACTTCCAACGAAACTTCCATCACTCTCACTGAGCCTGAGTTAGTGACGCGAGTACATAAGTTTATAATATCCAATAGTTAAGACTAAATGGACTATTATTATTATTATTATGATTATTATTACTATTATTATAAATATCAATTATTATTAATTATTATCTCATTAAGGATCAGTATTCACCCCACCTTCCCACCCCCGAATTTTGAATTGACAGCCCCAGCCCCCCGAATTTTTGATCGCATAATCTCACCGCAGAATTAATTTAGCCACCACCCCAAATAATTCTTCATCTTCGAGGATTTGACGGTGTTCAATTGCAAAAAATATAGAACATGGCGCACATACAGCCATAGGTATTCTGCTTAGTGCAAGCAAAATGCGCTGATAACTGTTATTTGGCCCACGTGAACCCCATGTGGCAGGTTGATACGAAAAGGCCTATATCAGTCGTGTACGTTGAAGAATTCGTTGCATGTATTGTTTTGTCTAACTTGTTGATGAATTTACTATAAGTCCCGATGTTGTACTGCTTTACAGAAAACGTAGCGGAGCTAACAAATTACGTCGCACGCGAAAAAGATCCTATGCAAGTGCGGACACGTGGGTAGATATAGAAGCAGTAGTTTTAGAAGAAGTAGTAAAGCAGAAGCAGTAGATTTACAAGTCCAAAATTTATAGAAACCGTGACATAATAAGAAGTTCGATGAGGCGAAGTGGATTTACATCTGACCAATAGAATTTTTTGGGTGGGGCTTTTATTTGGTGGAGGCGAAATTTTGGGGGTGGGGCTGGTTAACAAAAAGTGGGGCTAAATAACCGATCCTATGAGTAATGGAAATAATTATATTCAGTAATCGTAAGTTTGTGCTGCTAACGTGTTACTCCGAGTATTACGTAGTACGCCGCCTTTATAATCACCCCCAAATACTATACTATACACTTCCTAACATAAAAAAATACCCCCAGTATTTCTCAGCGACTATTAGGAGTTAGGATCTGCTGTTTGTATTACTGAATAGGGGGCATGTGTAATTGACCTGGTTTTTGTAGTTTATCCCACGAAATCGGGTAAAAGACACCCTCACCGATACAAAAATCAAGATTAAATGTGTACTTTGGCCAGGTACCCGATTTCGTCTTTGTACTTCCTCTGTCCAGAAATATAGGGCCGCGCCTATAGTTAAGCGTGTCCAGGAATATTAGGCCGAATTGGTTTTAAGTACGATTTTATATATAAATTCAAAGATAATCCGCTAAGGTACGATTTTTGGTTCAATTAAAAAGGCAAAAAAGTGCGATGGTTTGCGCGAGCGGCGCGACGAATTCCGAATCAACGCGGAATTTTTGGACTCTGCGACCTCGACGACCGCTCGCGCAATCGTTAATTGTACCTACCTCCAGCTTGGAGTGGGCTCATTCCCATAAATGACGTATCTAGCGCTGAGAAAGTCAAATATTAGAGTTAAGATCCTTGGTCACACCCTTAGACAGCAGAAATATTACGCATTTTTATAACATATAAGCGAGTACCTTCTTGCTCTAGGCCGCTGCCAAGTTTTTGCAGTGATTGCGGTGTCTCGGATCCGTCTGCGTCGTTTTGAGAGCTCGGGCCCCATGGAGTGTCCGACTTTAAAGGCCATATCTCGAAAACCGCTGAGCCGTTTTGAATAAAACAAAAACTCCTCCAATCAGCATGGACTAACAATTCAAAACGTCCAATCAGCTCGCCTCAGATAACCCCTCCCTGCTTAAAAATGAATTTTAGAAAAAAACGGCCTTATATTT
>MIQA02023292.1:0-28196 GCA_001887855.2 Sclerospora graminicola
TTTCAGTATCGGCGTCGAGATCATCTTCGCCTTTAACATACTGAAGGCTACCATAGCGCGATTCATGTGATCTTCTGACCCTGGCACAGTTTGATCAGTTGGTGATCCAATCTCGAGATCTTTTTTAGTAGCTTCAACCTCGTGATCAGTCCCAATTGGTGATCCTCCCACTCGATCACGTTCTCTCAGGCCATGATAATCAACTTCCTTCAATTCATAAAGTATAGCGGCGTAGATCGAGAAGTCCTCGATAAATCTGCTATAATAATTTAATGATCCGAGGAAGGATTGCATGGCCTCCAACGATCGGGGAAACGGTAAGTTGCTGAGAGCGGCTAGATCTTTCGGATTTGCTTCCAACCCCTGGATCGATACGTTATGGCCGAGGTAAGCGACCTTGGGCTGACCCCAGAAACTCTTGACCACACTGATCGACAAATTCCAACGCTCGCAGGTATCTAAGAGTCGTTCGACTTTATCGCATAGCATATCCCAGGATGTTGCCGTGACCAAGATATCATCTATATATGATCGCCTTCCCAATACTGATCGGCCCTGATCTTGGTCTGGCTCACCTTCCGTAAACACATCATGTAGATCAGTGGCTTTCCGATCAGCACTGATCTGGAAATACCCATAGAGAGCATTGTCGATCAGCCTCTGGTAGATCTGTGGGGCATTCTTTAATCCAAACGGCATCCAATTCCATTCAAAAAGCCCAAAATGTGTAACGAAAGCCGAGATCTCTCGAGCGCGATCAGTCATCGAAACCACCCAGAAACCACTAGCCATATCCAGCGAACAAAACCATAAAACTTTATCCAGATCTTCTAATAGGTCGTTGATCAAGGGCATCGGGTAGACCATCAACTTCGTGAGGCGATTCACCATTCTGTAGTCGATACACAATCGAATATCAACCCCATTCTTCTTAATCACATCACGATCGGTGATGCCCACTGCGATGTTGATGGTCGGATGATCTTTGTACTTAGCAAACCCTTGATCAAATCGGATAACTTTTCCCGGTATTGAGGTGCAACTTTACGACAGCGCTGAGCGATCGGCCTCGCATTTCCCACGTCTATATCACAAACAGCTCCGAACGCGGCTGGGGGTAGGGCGTTACTTTCCCCATCAGTAAGTGACGCCTCTTCCAGATGATCTTCTTTAGCTGATCGATCTGCTCGGGCGTATTCACCTCGGGATCACCGACTTGTAAATCTTCCATGGTGACGTCTGGCCTATTTGGCGATACTTCTGGTAACACAGCCATCTGCTTCTCGATACCTTCAATATACTGATCGCCACCTTCGTGTATACACACCTGCTCGTCCACCTGATCTACCTCTTTCTGATCGGCATCATCTTGGATCGCCCCTTGTACGTCACTCGACGGATGGTTTACTTCGGATTCAACCTCCTCCGTAATGAATTCAGCTGGTTCATCCTCCTTTTCTTCCTCATGATCATGCTCGGGCTCTTCACTGTCCTTTCCGCTAACTGGGTCCGTTGTTTTCGGTGAGCCGGGCCTAATTATACTCGATATCTGTGGACCTTCTTTGACCCGACCTTCCCCTGTTGCTTCGATCGATGGCCTCCTGATCAGCAGCTTGGTCGGCGTAGAATACTCCGGCTTCTCGACCATAGGTGAGGTATCTTCATCCACTAAGTCTTCGTCACTGATCACGTCCGTGGTGGCTTGATAAGCCAGATTCTGCCATTCAATGTATCTTCGTGATCCCACTGAAACATATCCGATCTGTCGGGGTACTTTCCCTTCAAGTAACCACATCCCTAAGATCATGTCTTCATGGATGATCAGCGGCTGATCGGATATATTTGTGACTCTGATGTAGCTTGATCGGCGATACCTTTAACGAACGTTGGTACCCAACGTTCGCCACGGGTCAGCCACAATTTCTGCTGCCGATCACTCGACCGAATCATGGCATCGACTGATCGGGACACCCCAATGTTCTCGTACTGGTCCATCTTTAACATCCGTACATGAGTACCATACAAAGGCCGTCGGCCAGATAACTGAATCTGCACTTCATCCGGCAGAGTCAGGGTTCCATGAGATAGGTCAAGTCGTATACCGGCGGGTACCATAAAATCCATCCCCAATATCGCGTCCTGACCGGCTAGCCGGCCAACCCAAGCGTTAAAATAGTAGACTAGGGATCCTGCCAGGGTGATCTTCACACGTGATCGTTCTTCCGTCATATATGAACTCTCGCCAATCCCAACACATTCTTGCCTCTGGGTACTGTCTATACGACATCCCACCTTACAAGCAAAGGCGGAGTCGATGATCGAGACTTCCGCCCCAGAGTCAAATAAAATAGTGGCTTTCTCATTGTTGACCTTTCCATTAGCTTTAGCCTGTTTAAACCACTTGTCGGGAGAGTGATACTTCCAGTATCCACGGGATTCACCGGGCAGTAGATCCAACTCCATGATCACGTCCGATCGTGAATATTCATCCACTCTGAGACTGTAGATCGGGCACCGATCGATGCAATTTGAATTAGAACATGTATTGTCGGTTATCTTCTTTTCCTCAAAGTTATCTCCGCTACCGACATATGCATAAATGCAGAACATAGATCGCTCGGCTCGAACCAGATTCCAACCTGGCGAGCGATCTAGTTTAACATCTTCTCAACATCTGGTGGGAGCCAACTTTACTATAACCCAGATCGGCCCCGATCGGGGCCGTGTGGGGAGTTATTTCATCTTTAATCTCGACCTGGCACTCCACCAAACCAGGTCGATCATCGCTTCCTTTAGAAATGGACAGCATCGGAGGCGATACGCCTTCCTCCAATACACCCGAAAAAGTTTCCTCCACTTTGATTTTCACATCTTTTTCATCATCAAAGGAATCACGGTGATATCCTGAGTCACCAAGTGATCCGGGCACGCGCACCATTGTGGTGGAGCCGATTTCCAAATCCATGACCGAAGTCGTGGGTGGAATCCGGATACCCACTGGCCCGGACGACCAACTATCGGAGGGGGTACTCCGTCGATCCTGATCAGCATCGGAATCAGATGAATCACCACTGTGGTGACTGATCTGATCCTCCCGGTCATCTGGCCGGTCTTCATGCTCGTCAGGATCTATGTTTAACTTCATCTCACCTTGTGTACCCGTCGATCGGGGCTGATTACACTCACTTAGGTGGACTCGGTGACGAAAAGGATGATCTTGATCAGGTCGGAGGGTTTGACCTTCTCGAGACGGGGGGTGTCCTCGGGTGGAAATCTTCACCGGAGAACGGGTTGGGGTCGACACTTATTCAGTATCTAGGCACTGATCAGGAAAGTTCGTCTGATCAGGCCAGCCAATGAGAGAGAGATATAACGAAACCAAGAAAATGCGATCAATCCACGATCTTCCACAGTAATCCACAAACGTTATCTCCACAAAACCTTTACCAATATTATTAACGTGTTCCAAACACGTGCGCGTTGCGGGTGAGGTTAGATCACCTAAGACAAACCCGTCGGGGGTCTTCCGGTAAGCCAAAATGCGTCTTAGCGCGTCTTAACCGGGAAATAGATGAGCAAGAGGGGACTAATCAACCCTGTGCTCCCAATGACCGCACACGTGGCGGAGCGACTCTTTGCTTTAGGGGGAAAATCTAAACCTGTTATTATATATGCAATGTCCTATACCTGTGTACCATACCTCAACTCATGCCTGACCTTTACTTCGAACCTATTTACTTCGTCGCACGGTTGCGTAACACTCTCTTGCCCATCCTGGCTGCACCTTCAAGCTGACCTGTACCGATTCTGCCCTGATCATGACCCGACTCTTCAGAAGATCTTCAACCCATCCTGATCTTCAACAAACGACCTTGAAACCACTTGAGACCTGCTCTTCAGCACTTGTTCACTTCATATATAGTCCGACCAAACCGAGAACTCACTTGCCCTTGCTTATCAACGCTGATCAGAGGCTGATCGGCCCTGATCACGATCGCCATAGTGATCGACCAAGTGATCAGGTGGTGATCAGGCTGATCAGCCCTTGATCACCTCGGGAACGCCCTGGGTCATCATCGTCACGACTCAATTCATCTTCCAAACCATACTTCCGATCTTAATACACCGTCAGGACAACCATACCACACTGATCTCGGCTGATCAGGCCTTGCCACATCATCTTCGGACCAACCAAAGGTTCACATTACTCATACAACCTGTTAATCCACCTGCCCGATCTTCATTCATCGTTTGATCTTCCTTCTCCGGGCATGACAAGCCGACCAGGCTGTAACTTTGTATCATAGCCAGCTTCCACCAATATACCATTCGGAGATCGGCTGGTCACCTGTCCTTGGTATGCCATGTCAACAATCACTATTTCTTATTATATCCACGAGAACTCCACTTAGTGACTGTGACAACCATCGTGATCGTGATCTCCATCATTCTGCCAGTGCCTGGGACTGGGCTTAACGACCATATTTGGCTGATTCTTCCACGTCGTAAATATCCGTTGGCCACCACCTTTTCTTCTTAATCGTGATCAACCTTTTCCCACCCATCAACCGTCATATGTTGATGGGTGTTCTATCGTCACCAATCAACGGCCATGTGTGGTCCACTTCAGTCCCAATATTTCCCGATCGCTTCACCACAATAGTAACACGCCTTGTCCTTCTTTAAAAAAACCACTTTTCGTCAATATGGACTGTGTCAAGCATTCCATCAAATTGGAGCGTTCCACACGGTCCTGGGGTGAGAGACTCAAGAGCAAACTTAACTCGTGCACGACGATGCTCTTCGGTGAGCAGAGGCTTCAGTCTGGCTTGATGACTTCTGAAGATGCCGGATTGGTAGTATACGTGTAGGGTGGATTTGGGTATACCAACACATTCAGCTAAGGTACGAATGTTGGTTAAGGCATGTTGGTTAAGGGCGCTGATTGGTCAGATATGGGGGTGTGGTCCATTTATCAAAAGGGTGTGGTCCAGCTATCAGCGCCCATAAAAAACGGCCTTACATTTCTGGACAGAGGAAGTAATATTTATTTGCGATTGTACTTGTATACACAAATACAAATAAAACTTGTCCAACCTGTGAAAGCTTGACGGCAGCCACCGTGAACCGTTTTGTTCACCACCGTTTGTGTGTGTTGTGCTTTCTCAGTGATTTCAGTGTTTAGATAGTCACTAACGTGCGTCACAAACGGATTGGTCACATTGTCAAAGTACTAGTGAATATATACTACCGAGTACGAAGTACAGTAGTGATATGGTAAAGTGTACCAGGTATGGGTATACTAGTTGTCCGACACGTTAGAGCAGACGCCCAAACGAGAAGAAGATCTACAGCTTCCGTAGAGATACCTCGGATCACTAGGAGTGTCGCGATGTGGCACGCTTCTATTTTTATTGGAAGTTTAAAACTTATGAGGCGCTCCGGTGAAGGCATTTCGTACGTTCTCGTAGCACAATGCCTAATTTTTAGCAGCCTGGTCCGGAAATATAACTACGGAGCGGGACTTGCACAGAGCGGGCGGAAGAGCTAGAACCGACATGTACAGTAGTTTCTTCTACAGTATCTAATGGGAGTTTTGTCTATGTGCACCCCATCTCTGGAACAAAAAATCCCCAACATTTCCACGGGATCGGGTGTACTTGCTAAAAACTCACAATAAAATCTGATGGGACTAATACAGTGTGTCGTAGCAAGCACTAAGTAATGTCAGTGCAGGGCTACGCAGCACCCGAGAACGGCTGTTTTTGGTACGTTTGTCGAGCTGGACTATCTATGTCACCCCATCTGGTGCCACCTTTTGATGGAAAATAGGTATTCTGGCAAACCCATATTACGTGGGGAAACGAATTAGGCATTCTTGATTTCAAGACAAACCAACTACTCGTAAGAGCATTTCCACCAGTGTGCTAAATCCGTGCCATATGTAGAATTGGGCATGAATTTAACATGTTTTTCCTGCACCAACAGTGGCCAAATTTGACATCTGTGGCTACATATATGTTGCGGGAGATAGCATTCATGCGACATGGTGCTGGTGAGACATTTTTGAACATGTTCCGAACGGGCAAACATTGACACCGCTCCATTTCATTAGAGGTAGCATTTCCCTTTATACTTTTACTCTCAAAACGACCACAAAGGCGAAGGGCTCGCGACTAGGAACTCGTTTTTTAAATGGCTGCCACAATGTCGCAGTGTCGAGATTGCGACAATCTGTTTAACCTCCAACAGTTGTGAAAAAGGCCATAGCTAAATATAGGATAGCAATAGCAAACTGGTGGAAATGCTCTACAAAGGAAGTTCCGTGTTGAAACCGCGACGCCTCAGAAGGAACGGACGTGGGGATTTTCGTCTTTTGATTGGTACTCAGTAGAGATGCCCGAGCTGATATGCATGTGTTGATGCTTGCGTTGATGCTTGTGTTGTCAGTTTTGTTCTCATTACCGGATTCTGATCGAAAGCACTTTAGGTCTGTCTACCCGTCAAATTGGTGCATCGACCAGCAATTTTTGTGCATGCGCCCGAGTTTGTGGTAGTGTTCATGATTACGGGTCCATTTGTACATTGTGGGGGACGAAGTGAGTAATATGACGGCCATGAAGTGAAGAAGATCAGCGAATTACATGGAAAAAAGTAAAAACAAATTCTAATGCTACAACAAATTTAGCCGATCGTCTATACAAAGTAGATCCACATACTAAACGTCACAGATAAGCAGCGATCCCACGAGAAGCTTGACAACTTTCACGTTGTGTGTGTTTTTTTGGGTACCGTCCAGATTTTCTTGTCAAAATAGGCATTCGTGGATTATGTATTCTGTACTTTTTCTCTCGACACCTACATACCTACTTTGAAGATGCCATGATATGCGGCATATCATATGCTGGTCCAGAATCTTTCCCCTTTCACATGATCTGTTTTGACCCTCCCCTCCGACTCTTGTCTCATTCAGAATTTTGCTTCCTTCCAATCATCAGCCTTGACTTTCGACAACCATGCGCTTCAGCATAGTCTGGATCATGTCTATTGCCACTCCCATCGCAAAATGCGCTGGCTCCGCAACCACAAAAGCTAACGCCCTCGAACACTTCAAGAACGATAGCATACCTGAACCTGCCAGCACCGAGGAACGAGTCAGTTTCGCAAAGACCGTCGCAACACTTAGCGCATTGCCTCCTGAACTAAGTGTTCTCGCTGTCAAGAAGGCCATGGCCCGTGTAAATGCCGGTGAAGAGGCTGACATGATAATGCAGAAGTTGTGGAGCGAATTCATAGAACAAAATTCGCATTTGGCTGAACTTCCAACTTTCGATCGCCTCAACCCCTACTTACAAGAGTATTTGACACCCGACTTCGTGGCATTTGTTCATGAAGACAATAAGAGGTTAGAACAATGGAAGCAATGGCTAAACATTAAAGCGAGCACAAACGGAGAATTGGCTCAAGAAAATTCGAATGCTGTGGCCCCTGAACTAGAGGCAAATCTTATAGAATCGATGTTATGGAAGGAGTTCATACAGAAAACAAAGAGGCCTCATTATGATACGCCATCGTCCATCCGTCGGATGACACCCAAACAACGACAAAGAATCCAAGACGAATATGATAAATTTGTTCATGACAACCAGGCCAGGACAAGGCTGTATGACGCGATGCAAGCTTACCAAACCCATGATCTGAGATCAAAAGTCTTCGAATCAACCCGACACGAACCATTGGCTGCGAAAAAGACTACCTTTAAAAAGAAAAAAAATCAGATGAAGGTGAATCCATAAGGAAGAAGTTGTGAAATGAATTTCGGCAGCAACATCAGCATCCGGCTTTTAGCGATTTGGCGACTTTCGGTATTCTTAGTCTCGAATTACGAAAAGACTACGTGGAGATATATTTAGCATTTGTTGAGAAGACCCGACTCGGCAAGAGATGTTTCATGAAGCGCAAAAAATGAAGGAATTGGCATGATTTGTGGTACAAGATACATGACGACGACGTCCTCCAAAATCTGCTCTTCGAATCTGTCGTGATGTAAATATCCGCAAGATAAAGTGGATCCGGCAAAAAATAGTGTAACCACTAGATCAACGTCGACATCCGCGTCTACCACACGGCTATTCTGTCTCCACAAGGCTTTCTGTAGAATCGGTTTGAGGGTGACTCTTTAATCTCGTCTATTCGTTTAATAAACAGTCCTGCCATTCCAAACTCGCATCACAACACTATCTTCTTTCTCGTCTTCGTTGTTTTGATCTCAACAGCCAGTTGTTTCTTTACCCACCATTTTGTGGATATTTACCATAAAACCATAGGATGCATTTTTGACGTTATTAGTCGACTTTATATCACTTGAAAAGCGATGTTTCCCATTGTTTCCAGAAATTTGGCAGTGAGGCCTCTTTGCCGGTTCAAAAGTGGGTAATACTGAAGATATAACATCAAGTACGAAAGGTTTGCAATGAAAAGTGGAACGATATCATATGTAGTCAGGAAGCACATAAGGATTACGGTAATCGGGTTATTTTACAGAGGGGGTGGTATTACGGTAAAGCGTCATTTTACCAGAGAAAGACTGCAAACTCGATAATGTGGTAAAGTAACGGTTGCGGAAGACGATAACAAGAACGACACCAAATTGTTATTCTTACGAGCTAGAGCCAATGTCAATGCCGACGACCCTGTTCTAATAACCACCACAGCCATTTCTCATGTGCTCTTGAAAGTTAGAAAGCTTTTCTTACATTGTAGTGACGTTCAAATCAATGTCGTTTTCCTCCAGGAGCCTACGTACGATACCTATGCGACTGTGTGCAACAGCATAGAGCAATGCCGTCAATCCCTCGCCCATCGTCGCATTCACGTCACCTTGCGGTGCTGAGGAAAGCCACAAGTTGACACCGTTTAGGTCTCCACTAGCTGCAGCGTTCAAGAATGCACGCTGGTTCTTGCGTCCAAGCGCGTGGCTCGCCTGCATCCACCAAACAAATGTCTATTAAAGTAAATAATGCTTCTATTGATCGTATACGTGAGCACGATTAGAGAAATATAGTTCAACCCCTTCCTCTTCTAGCCGTAGTTCATCGCCGTCTTCTTCTTCTCCCGAGTCGATGGTAAATGTAGGCAATGAAACGTTTCGATCTGCTTGAGATCGAGGAGACAATGGACTTTTTCGAGGAAATGACGGTGAAAACCGACCATTTTCGTTCATATCGTCGATTGCATCGATTTCTGCACGCGACGTTAAGTCCGGAATGCGGGACCACGACCGTTTACGCCACCTGGTCCAAATCATGACGCCCAGCGCCATCCCAACTAAGGAAATTAGAATACCTTCTGCGATAAATGCACCAAATGTAGGGCTTGCTCGACTTGTCACCACACTGGCGGATGAACTCGGAGCTACGTCGACGTCACCAACAGTAAGGCCCAACGTCGTTGTACTTGCATTGGTATCGTTGCTTGCGGCGGAGGAAGAACCATTCGCCGACAACTCGTCGGTGCGATTTAATGATAGTGGCACCGCAGTTTCGGGAGCCCTACTGTCTGCCTTGGTATAACCTTTTCCTGTGTATCATCCGTTTTCATGAGCCTTGTTTGTGGGCGAGCTATTATCGAGAAATTCAAGTACCGTACCACACTTTGATTCTGCAAAGCCGACTCGCTGGTTTTCGGTATCGAAAATGACATTAAAGCCAACCATTGTACTCGCCCCCAAAACTGACACAACGAATAAAACTATTAGAAAAAAACCATGCGAGGAACATGAATCGAAGACTTACTACCTCCGCCACTCCGCTCTGAAAAATGAAAGTTGCCATAATATGAGGTTCCGTCCTCTGAAAGGGTAAGATAGTTTGATGCCGGGATGTCAAGCTGAACGTCATCGCTGCCATCACCTTTTATTCCAGAGAGGATTATCGAAATGATGGGGAGCGATTTCAAGTCTTTATCCGATAGTTGCATGCGTTTGTCACTATACTCGAGACCGTTGGTGGCATCTCGGAACGCTTTCATAAAATGGCGATTGCCTCCTTTATCGAAGAACGTGTCGGTTGTTCCACTATCAACAATCACACCATGGCCTGAATTGATCGTTTGAGCGTCGATCCCTAATGACTTGCCGTTCACTAGGATTCCTTTCACGTGGACCGGATAGTAGGCAGACGTATTGTCCAACAGTGGTGTATACCCTACATCACTCGTGTGATGACTGTAATCCACGCCTCCGAGCACGAGCTCCCCTCCATCACCCACAAAGCACAGACTAAAGAGATTATGCGTCACACGACCTGCTTGGAGCATGTACGACAGTACAGTAGAGTGATGACGTCCAAGCCCCATGATACCATTTTCCTTTTGTGTGATAAAAAGACCCGTTTCTTTCGTCTGGCAACCCACAGGAAGTCGAAACCCAAACGTCTTGAGCACTCCTTCGATTTCATCAGTATGGGATGAAAACCCGCCAACCCACACTAACTCTTCAATCATGACAGCTTGCCACATACTGCCTTCGGTGTATCCCTATTGTAATCATATCCAGTAGCAACTTTATAGGCATTGCCAACGTCACGTGCATCCTCGTAAACAAAACCGCAATACCTGAGAGATTAGGCATCGATCTTGTTCGCACGAACGACATAAATCAAACTCGTGGCAGGCTAAATATCGTGCGGTCGTAGATTTGGATACGTTAAAAAGAGGATCCGTGTGCTGTCCACAGCCATCGCACGGACTGCAAGGTAGTGCCGTCATATGACTTCCTGTATCTACGATCACCGACGCACGTTGTGCGGGAATCCCCAAGTAAATTTCGGCATAATGGGTGCTATATGTAGACGGTCATTAAAGCCTGTCCAAAATGTGCCATTGTAAAAAGAAGTATACTACACACATACCCGTAACCGACAGCCAGTGGTGATTCACTGTATACTAATGTACCGAATCCAAAATCCCCGTCTGAATCTTTCAATGCTCTCCGACGAGCTCGAGCTTGTTGGTGGTGGGCCAACTCTGTACTCGATTGTTGCAGCTTCTGCAGGTGAAGCTTCACGTATTGGACCTCAGACGCAGCACACATGTGTTACGGTAGTTCAGTAAGTGTTAGTAGTGCAAGAATAGCGCGAGGTGGTCCGAAACGTCATAATACGGTACGTGTAATCTATATTAATAACCAATCCGGTATCATGTATTCGAGTTACTTCACAAAACAGTGTAGTGTAGTGTAGTGGGTATACGAAAAATAAAAGTCAAAGTCGCTCTAACGTGCGCGTGTCCACTTTTGCTTCCTCTTGAAATGCTTTTCGCTCAAAAACTTCGTCTTCCTCGTCACTGCTGCTCTGCTGATCCTTACCGTCTTCTTCTTCTTCCTGATTCAGCCGCTGGTGTTTTGTCGTGGGTTTCGTCGACCGTTTTTTCTTGTCGTTCCGAACGACCCCAAACTCTTCCTCATCGTCGTCGTCCTCATCCTCCTCGTCCCCCTTGACACGACTCCAGAGTTGATCCTTCGTCGACTTTTGTCTCCGTCGACCTACTGAAATCAACATCATGACCAAGAAACCTACCACCAACACAGCACCGACAATTGTAAGCACGAGAGGGTGGGTCCCAGACGGCTTCTCCTTGACAATCCCATCTTCCATATTTGCCGAAGACGTTGACAGCGTCGTGTCATTCGGTAATGGCTGGATCTTGGAGATAGCAGCGCTTGGAGATGAATTGAAGGATGATGATGATGGTACAGTTGGATTTGAAGTAACTGGGGCACCGATAGGAGTTGCTGGAGGTGGCTGAACCGTCTCGTTCGATGAAATCTCCGTGTGTAAGGAAGTATTTGTGATTGTATTGATGGATGGTGCCACGGGGGGTGTCGCAGTTACATTAGAAGTAACCGGAGCAGATATAGGTTTTAGGGTCGGCTTTACTGGCGTCAAGGTTGTGTTTGCCGGCTTAGAAACATTCATAGCGGGTGTAGGTTCTGGCGTCGGTACTGCCGGTGTTGCATTTGCATTTGGCTGATGAGAATCAGCAACTACCGACGTGGCATTGGGAAGGATATGAATTGTAGCAGCAGCTTTTTCCTTCTCCGTTCCTTCACTGATACTTGTGGTTTTGTTGTCGACAGAGGCAATGGTCGAGTTTGGAGCCCCATTATAAGCGCAGTTGGCATCTACAAAGCCCAAGCGCTGGTTCCCAATGTCAAATATCACGTCCCGATTCATCATCAGATTGGCACCAATCACACCGCCAGAATTTTCCGACAGGTAAAGGTTGGCACAATATTTACCCCCACTATGGAACAGATACTGCTCGGGTGGAATCTCCAACACAACTTCTCTGTTTCCATCGCCATAAGCTTCCATGACAAGCTGAATCGATGGTAGTGACGTCAACTCTTCGTTTGTATAACCTTTGCAAGAATTTCCCGTCATGTAATCATGCCCCGATACTTCTTTGAATTTGTCCAGAAACTCAGTCTGTAACAGTCGTGACAGATACGAATCGGTCGTTCCGCTGTCCACAATGTAATGCCCACGTGTGAAAGCTTCTTCCTTGGCATTAATGGATTTCCCACCGATGCGAACATCTTTCATGTGGACACTATAAAATTGCCTATCGAGGGAAATCAGACACACAGAAACTCGTGTAAATAAAATCTCAACATCAAAGTCATAACGATCAAAAGCTCATCTTTACCCAGCCGAGCGGTCCGCAATCGTTTTCACGTATGAAATTTCACCACGATGAGCCGAAGTATGCGGTTGACCAATCGACATGGTACCTCCGTCTTCGAGAAAGCACAAAGAGAAAAGATTGCTCGAGATTTTGTTTTCACGGTGCAGCTTGGCTACAATGTGATTGTTCGTGTTGGACATTCCCATGATCCCATCAGCTACCTGCGTAACAAACAATCCAGTCTCGGAGCTTTGACAACCAAATTGAAAGTGCGTTCCGTAGGTATTGCGCAATGCCTCGTCTTCAAAACTCGCATCTCCGCCCAAAAACACGATATCCTCGACCACCGACGCCTTCCAACTGCTGCCCTCCAAGTAAGACTGCGAAAATGTACACGTATTTGTCGGCACGCGGCACTCACTACACCGAAAAATCGTCTGTTGCGAGCACGTTATGTGCACCAATGTTGATGAATTGTCGGTATTAAAGGGTTGATCCGTGTGGTTGCCACAACCATCACAGCCAGAGCATGGGAAGGCTGTTAGGGCACTACCCGTATCGACAATCACTGACGCTCGTTGGGGTGGTGTACCAACGTAAACCCACGTATAATGCGTTCTATACGATTTATACAAATAATGATCCATTAGTACCCAACCCCGAAATGAATTCTAGATGCAGGAGTAGACGCACCCGAGTCCTAAATGAAGCGGTACGATTTCCGGGTTAACATCTTGAGCACTCAGACGTCTCGCATATGTTTCCGGATGGATGTCCTGCTTAGGCATACGATGTAGCTCCATAGTTAAGCCAGTGACTTTTGCTAGCCTAGAGAACATTGAGATCGCGAGTAAAAGCGCCCGAGCGCAAGTAAACACGTGTCTCATGCTGAATAAAGCGCGTAATCTCGCTCTTGCGTTATAGAAAATCTAAAGTGGCGCGTAAGTTGACGAAACCAGTCCGACTAGTGTTGATGTATGAGGACGAGAGGTACAAGAATCGATCGATGGGAGAGCGAGCAGCGATCCACGCAACGTGGCAGTTTTTTCGTCCTCGGACTAATTTTAACACACACTCTTTTTGGTGTAAACGTGTTACTTAAGCGCTACAATAGATACAGTCTCAATTAGGTCATTGGCAAAATCGGTATCATTCCGAAGGACCCATTTCGCGGCGAAGTAGTGTTGACCACGCCTTCGTGCCACGACGGTGGTGTGGCGAACGCAGTTTTTCATTCGTGGCGAGGACCATCGGCTGCACTGAAAATGCGCGCAACGTGGCTGTCGAGTCAGCCAATCGGTTTGTAAGTCCATAGCGAGAGCGACCATCTGGCTGCGGTCCGACGGCATCCTTTGGTTCGTTGTCCTGAAGTAAAGTTTCATGCCGAATTTCATCCAATACCTGTTGGCATTTCAAAGACACAGCACGCCGAGATGCCATGAACACTTCCGCATTTGGGTTCAATGGCAATGCAGCCTTCATACTAAGCAACCGCGTGCGCATTTCACTGTCACTTGATCGTCCACGTCGTGGAGCAGCCTGAAGGTCTATCTGAGACTCGTCCATCGGTCCACATTGATTTCTAATGATGTTTTCGTCCATTGCATATGCGTTTGTCCGTTCCTCGACAGCCAGAACACGAAGCTCCCCAGCTACCTGCAGATCTGGTTTCACTTGCTCAGCGCTGTGACGAGAATCGTGTGCAAAAGGAGGAAAGTCTCGCTGTTCGGCACGAAGCAGCTTGTGTTGATTCCATGCCGCGAGAAACTCTACCGCTGGTAGTAGCATCCGGTGATCCTCGAGACTTTCATCCACCCAATCAATCTGTTGCAACTGTCGTTCGTACTCGAGGGATTCTCCAGCTAAAACACGCATTTTGATGGCGACTGCTTGATCGAGACAGCGCAGAGCACGCGCACACTGCTCGTTGATATCTCGTGCGACCTGTGCCTGGTTTTCGTGTACACTGGTTTGGAGCCGAGTCAAAAACTGCAATTTGTTTTCAATCACCGCCTTGCGAGAGGAAATCACCGGGTCTGGGCGTAACGATTCACGCAAGCAGCTCTCGTATGCTTCGGCAAGTGGAAGTAGTCGATGGGCTCCCTTTTCCCCACTCGAGTGGTCACCGACCATTTTACAGCTCACACACACTGGGGATTGACACAAAGGGCAGTAAAATTCTACTTTTTTGTCGTAATGAGTCCGACACATGGGAATCTGCGCGTCGTTCAGCTGCATGTTGTCTTCCATGAGCTTGGCGACCGTTTCGTGGAGCTGGGAATCGGTAGCTTCTGCCCTCGCTGGAGAGTGCAGAGACGTCAGTTGGTCGTCCGTGTCGATTTCTGCACTAGCAGCAACGACAGTTGGCGTCGAGCTACGCCGCCTTCCACGCCGAACGCCGCCGCTACCAAGTGCATGCACTCTGCTACGCAAAGGCGTTCGCTTGTGGCGACGCACCAACTTGTTTGCCGAGTGCACTTCGTGGTCACAACAAGCACAGATTTCGGCGTCACAATTTCGGCATAAAACAACCGCAGGGCGCTGCTCACATAGTGCGCACGGTCCTACTGCATGGCCTTGGGCATCGGCCGCTGAAAACGTAAAGCGAACGAGATACTGCGGCAAGACTTGAATCGTATTGTTCAAAATGTATTCGTGATAGTAGCCTCGATCGAGCAGAGGAGCTGGAATGGTGGGAGGCCCGTGGTCTTGACCAGTGGTTTCCTCTTCTTCACGATGCAAGTAATAACTATGGTAACCAGGTGGAAGAGGTTCGTGAGCTTCGCGCTCATTGTTAATCACAAGTGATCGCCCAACGGCAATCTTACAAAGCACTAATTGCCTCGTGCTAGACGCTTTTTTATTCGCTTGAGCTGGCGACTCAGGAGGTGGGACACCAAGTTGGACGTTTCCTGTGGTAAACTTCATGCTGGATTGGTTTGCTTCGAGTGACGTGAAGCCATAACGATGGACATCCCCCATATCAGCACCCAAGTCATTCACAGCCACCCATGATTCAAGCTCGAGCAAACCCGTCGTGTGTTGCTCATATTGTGCTATCAGCAAAGGGTTTCGCATGTCCCAAATTACAACTTCTTCATGCACCCGATACCCCGGCAACGAACATTGCAGTAAGTACTTGACACGCGCAAAGTCTTTTGATAATGGACTGAGTGGGGCTACGCTTGCTGCTGCACCTGCTGCAGGAATAGTCGTCTGTCCAGCTTCATCTTCGTCGTTGTCAATGAAAATCTCAGCGTACGACTTTTCGGCCGTCAACTCGGAATGATCATGTGATGCCTTCAAGTCGCTAGTGTCGATAGTCTTTTCGCTCGCGGTTGCTTTTGAAAAACGCTTGGGGGGGCTTGACTTAGGCTCTACTGATCCGTTCGGCGCATGGGACGACAAGAACAAGCGCAGTCGAGCTAACGAGGCATTTGTTTCCCTATCATCAACCTCATCCGCTACCATTGCGGTAAGTATAAGTTAGTGTAGATTTTTGAGGTTCTGATCGCGTCTCTTGGAGATTGTACTGTTAAAAAGTGAAGTTTTACGGTATATCAGTTTTGCTAATTATTATGTTAGTTACATAATGACGACTATTACGGTACTACCTTTGGAGCACTTTTTTGGGAGATTCACGGTACTTTGCTATATTTGGAGTAAAGTTGGGTGAAATGTATTCGGACCATAACCAACTTTATTTCGAGGTAATTATAGTGTAGGTTTTAAAACTGCTTGCACTTTGTCTCGTGAGTCTCGACACTTCGCATGCATATTGATTAGGTAGATACTTAATCACTTCTTAATACACTTTTTATTAACTAAGTCCCTGTGTTCAACCTACGCGACAACGTCTGACTTGGTAGCTACGTCGACTGTTATACCTTGACAAAGTAAGGTATAAGATTCAACAAACAAGTGCAAGTTTATTCAAGATTATCGCAAAATTATCGACTACGACTTGACTTAAGCATAAGTTCCTACTGCAACATGGAAAAGGATACTTTTGAACATGTACCCCAGGAATAGGGGGGCTATATTAGATGGATTGATCCATGATCCGGATATCCATTTGCCACTTGATCCTTATACAGGAATAGGGGTTTCAGAGTTGGTTTTTGTGAGCGACGAATATTATGTCGCTCTTTGTGTTAAGGAAGTTTGCTCCCTCTAACAGAGAAATATCGCGCCTTAACTCATTTCATCTTTTTGTATAGGAAAGCGGGCATTTCCCGCCAAACGGGAAAATCGCCACGGAAAAAATCTACAGAGGTGTTTTTTAGGGTCCGTCTGGTAAAATCCTGGATTTTTCTGTTTGCATACGCTGTTTTCTGCCAATCCACTGGATTAGATTAAAACAGCGTTCACGATCAAACACTGTTTAAAATTATCGTGTCTGTCTGGTAACCTATCCATTATTTTTATTTTGCAGTTTCACGTTTACGACAATACAAGATGGGTACAAGGCAGTGATGAGCCAAGCCATTGAGTAGCCGGTTGCATTTTTTATTTAAATATTTGTTATCTATCTACCTCTGGTGCATTTCCTATACTTTTAAGTACATTCTATCAGATATAACATTGCGTCTTGCGCACCACTCCTTACGCAGAATTAGAAAAGGGTTCCACTGTATTAATCTTTTATAAGTCATGTACCGGTACATACCGGTAGATCACAATCACGCAGCTGTCGGCGCAAAAAAGTGCACCATTTCAAAACCAATCATAAACGAATGGGCCTCGAGAAAACAAGACGACGGACGATTACACCGTGGTCGGCGCGGTACTCGTGTCGAAGCCGAAGATCATGCTGCCGATAGAAGGTACCTTCCACAAGCAATAATTGTATTCAAGTACTATGCCACAAATAAGGAAGATTTAGTATATGTGCTTAACTCTTAACTTCAAAATACATCAGTTTCCTATCTACAGCGTACCTTAAAAATAAATCCACTGTTTTGAAATACGACTCCGACCTCGTATCTCGGAAACAGCAGATGAAGGTCAAAACAGCGTTTGAAAAACAGATGGTTGGCGAACCAGACAGCACACCCAACTCGGCTGAAACAGTGTTTGCTCCAAAACAGTGTATTTTTTGCAAATCCAGTGAAATCCAGCGGATTTGTGGCCAACCAGACGGACCCTTAACATGTGAAAATGACATCGGAGATTTTTCGGTGAAAACTTTACTCTGAAACCCCCTGATAAAATGTTTGGTGCCGAGTCAAATTCTGGTCACCATAAGTTAATCCTTTTCTATCACATCACACCTAAACAAACCATGCAGCCATCCCATCCAGTCATCCTCCCTGCGATCTACCTCCAGGCATAGCCAATAGATCTGAAAACTGAGGTACAGAATCACCATCACAGCTGCAGGATAGTGTCATCTCTGTTGGTACTCTGGACCTAGAACCTCCAGTTTCAGCATTGCCAATAGAGGAGACTGCGTCCACAGTGGGCTCTGAGATTTCAAGTACCAGTAAGAAAATGACCTCTAGGACATATGAGTGCTTTGCTCTCAAGAAGAGCTTCAAGAAAAATCGTCCGCAGAATAGAGGCATCATCAGATGGGTGGACGTGTTCAGGTGCATTAAATGCTCCAAGGAGATAAAGGTCACCGAAGGACAAGGGAACTCAAATCTTGCAAGGCACCTCAAAGTACAGTAAAAAAATTAATATGGATAGCAATTATGCAAAACTGACTGCCAGTATGCGCTCTTTGATATCAGCGTCTTGGCCAACTGTGAAAATCCGATCACAGTACCGACCATAAACGCCTTTACTTTATCGACCCATTCTTCCAGGTTCGTTATAACTCGAACCGGAAGGGGATGAAGAAGCACAGAGGTAGTTAGGATGCCCTTTGCGAATCCTGGACTGCTTTTGTTGATAATTACAACAAAGACCCTGATGATTACCTGCACTTTGTGCAGGTAATGTGAAGAGTGCTTTCTAAAGCACTTGCGGATCGGCAAAGAGGAATGGACCCACTTTGCGTGTACTTGGGCAAACGTACCTTGCGGTGTTCCTGCGCAGATAAAATGCAGCCGCTGTCCAAGAGGTGCACCCCGCATACGAGGAGGAATTACGTGAAGACTGTGGATACTCAGTACCCCCTGACATTAAGGGTCTTATAGACAAAAGTGGGTAGTCTGTCGAGAAAAAGTTTAGAATACTTACGCCAAATATTTCAGAACGCCTATTTTGACAAGAAAATTTGGACTACTTTTACCACACACAAGGTGAAGTTGTCTAGCCCATGTGGGTCAATGTGACGTAGGAACGCTGCTTTATCTGTCACATTTAGTCTGTGGATCTTCTTTACATAGTCGACAGGCTAAAGTGTTGTAGGATTAGAAAAACATCCCTATTCCTTCTGATAATTTTCTCCATGTAGTTGACTAATCTTCTTCACTCCATGACCGTCATATTACTCGCTTCCTCACCACAGTGTACCCGTCATCTTGAATCACTGCCACAAACTCGGACGCATCTTTCAATCCGATTGTATTACAATACTTACTGGTCGATCCACCAATTTGACGAACGGGTAGGCCTAAACGGCTGCTGCATTGAACACACAGTTTCCATCAGAATCCGGTAATGAGAACAGAACTGTCGAGACAAGCATCAACATGAGTCAGCATGCATATCTGCACGAAATTTTCTACTGAGTGCTGATCAAAAGATGAAAACCACCTCGCCAAACCAACCAGGGCTTATCTTGAATTTGTATGCTGCAAGAACCACCTAAGCTGAGTTTGCCCAAATACCTATTTTCCATCAAATTAGGTAGATTGGTAGCTATACCTTCTTTAAGAGGCATGTTTATAGATGCCCTTACTGCACCAACACCTTGTGGAACAAAACTCTTCTTTTGAGTTCGAAGAGAAGTATTCATCTCAAATTCTTTTAAGTGGTAAGGGGCATCAGCCCGAATACCTCGACCATCCCTTGAGCTTGGGAATAACCCATCCATCGTACCAAGTATTCGGTACGCCTCTCCCGCGGCACCGAGCGTTTCGAAAGCAAGCGCTCAAGGATGTGGCACTTATTTCCTTCCCCCGATCATCAATAAGGGGTGGCGGTGGAGGCTGATAAGACCCTCGCCGTCGTGGTTGCGGGGCACGAGTCTCAGCTCTGCAAGATTGAGAAGAGCTACTCCGGGCTCATAAAGGGGTGCAACTCGATGAACTTCGATATGGCTTACGCCGACAAGTTCATCGATTTTTACGTGAAGAGATGCGTGGCCGGTTGAACGCACCGGTTGCCTTTCAACGAAAGATCGACCTTCAACAGGTCGAGCTAGATCTACAGAAGTCAGAATTCGGGTGTTCTCACGATTGTCTTATGGCTGACTACCGGTCATTTTTGGCGGACTTGAAATGTCATGGCACTCGGCGGGGAGATGCGCCTCGCCGTGAGGGTGAGACAAAACGTAAGGCTTTATCCACCCTACGTAGAACATCGCGTGCAGCCTCATTTCTGCGGGAATGTCTAGTGTATAGGCATTCTCCCGAACACATTAGAATTCGAAAGATCCAATGAACTTAGGTAAAAACTTCAGTGTAGGGAAGTTGCTTTTTACATGTGTAGGTAAACTAGTTGTAAATAACATACGTAATTCACCTTGCTTTTATTCTTTCTTCGTGCTTGATTGCGCGCTGCTTCTGCTTGTCGGAAGCAGAAACAAACACGCCCTTTACGTAGCGTATTACAGCTTGCCGCTGTAATACGAAATCGTCTACTGCTATTTTAGCTGTAGCGACGTTTCCTTCGGTATCAGCTGCTATTGCAGCAGATATAAGCAGTTTCATCTATATTTACTGAAGTTGACCGGTGCCTACTGTTATAAACAGCAGTGGGCACGTCAGGTATTCGCAAATTGCTGTTGCATCTTGTACCTCGGCTCGCTCGAAATTTGGGCGGGTCCCTCTACCACTTCAATTTGGTATACTGCCAAGTAAAGCTGGGGTACGAGATGACACAAGGCATCTACGTAGACCGGTGTGTGTTTATTCAAAGCATGCACCGAGTAATTTAAAGCAAACACAGTGAGGGGCAAAAGTCACTCAGCTGTTCGAAAGCATGCACGTATGAACGCAGCATGTCTCCTAGAACACGGCTTACGCGTTCCCTTTGCCCATCCGTTTTCGGATGACCGCAGTTAGCAATCTTAAATTGCGTGCCCAATAGGGAGAACGTCGAAACGCTCCGTAAATCTCGGATATCGATCCGAGATAATGTCCTCTGGCAGTCCGTGCAAGCGGAAATACCGTGCCGACGAATATCCCCGCTCCTTACGCGGCAGTGACAGTCGCCGACACTCCAGCAAGATGAACCATCCTGCTCAAGCGGTCTACAACGACACCTATTCCAGTCTTTCGACTATTAACAGGTGAAAGACTGAAGATGAAGTCCATTGAGATGGACTTCCAACACTACGTCGGAACCGGCAGAGATGAGAGATGTTATTCGCACCCCCCCCCTCCCCAGGATATTCGCACCCCCTGTACCATAAATTAGGTACACTGTACCGTTGTAAATGAAGCGCAAATCAGCCGTTTCTGCAGCAAAAGGGAGTGGAACGATTTCAGCTCAAGTCTTCATCAGCGTCGTTGCAGTCGGAAGACAGTAGTGATGAATCAGAAGAAGAGAGGACAAGCCTGAATCGAACGACGATTCGGATAATTTGTGGCCGAGAAAATCATCGTCTTCGTCTTCAGAGGATGATGACAGCATTCCAAAGAGCCGTGCTGTTGGCTGAAGCAAATACCTGTAGTAACAAAAGCCAAAGAGTATTCAACCGTTAGCAGCAAATTGAGTTCGTCATCAACTTTGAAAAAGCCGGTATACATGTACACTCTGTTACGTTCTTAAAGTTGCTGTGTGGAGCAGGCGACAACTTTGAGATACATATAGCCTAATTCTTATGATAAATGACAACGCTAAGTGAATAGTTCGTAGCATCTTTATAGCTGATTCGTCGTGTGGTTAGTGCCACGAAAAAAAAAGAGTGCAATTGCCCTACAGCGAAAATTTTGTCTTGGTCTCAGGCTTTTAATTAAACGAGGTATAGCCAATCGACGAGCACAATGACAAATGGAATTCATCATCCCCAACATATAGACTGAAACCGGCGACTCCTTCTCTTAACAGAAGAAACAGCATACCAACAACTTGGCGCGAACACGCCCATCGAGGCATGAGTTGATGAAAACGACAGAATGCAAAAGACGGTAACCTTGCGAAGATTGCTTGCAAGTATATATGTTCCGGTCACTTCGACGTAAAAGTAGTCGCGATTCTTGACAAGTCCCATCAAACGACGTCGCGTATCATATTCCATCCAGTTCACAACCATAAATTGGTATGGATCCCTTGGAAGTTGGTGTTTTGGCGATCGAAAATACGGTAGATATGCTCTTGTTGTCACTAGACGAACTGTCTGTTGAAGTTGACTCAGCCATTAGATCTCATAATTAAAAACAGAGAGGTTTCTTTAAACCGAATTTATGATCAAATTGGAAGTTATTTCTCATTCGTTGGCAAAAATCTGTGTGGACGAAACCCTTCCTAGAAGACACAGAGATAATAAATTTACCGAGAAGCTGATCAAAAAAGAACACAACACCCTTTACTTTTACATATAAAAATATATCAATTTAAATAGGTATATATATCACTAGAAATAAAGCATGTATTAGAAGTACGGAAAGGCTCCATTTTCTCACTCGAGTTAAAGTGGTCGACACTCAACCTTTCCATCGTAGCAAAGTGGTGTCAGCCGAGTCGGGTAAGCTTACGGGTAGTCTCTTGACGAATTAATGAAAACGAACACGAGACTAAAAGGTCACAGTCTCTTCACGAGACAAAGATGTACCCACACTTCTCTGCGTACAAAACATGAAGCACAAACCCTTCTGATGGATTTAAACGCAGCGTCACCGCATCTACAGCAATTGCCCGGTGTAGGCTATGTTACCGCACGATTAATTATTGAGTCGCGCCCCTTTGCGACTCTGGAGGATTTAATGCGTGTAAAAGGCATCGGCCCCAGCAGGTTTGCAGTTATTATAGCTCAACACCAAGTCTACGTGGGTGAAAACAACGCTACAAAAGGTAGTATAAATCTTACCAAGGTCGACCTGAATGTTGCGTCGAATCTCCAATTACAGCAGTAGGGCCAGGAGGCGAGACCATTTCATCGCAACTCCTGACTATAAAGAGCATTGGTTTGAAGTCTTACGTAAAACTACAATCGAGGGTTCATGTGAGGTTGGCAGACTCTAGCCATAAGGAAGGAAACGACAATGAGAAAGAGACGTGCGACGAAACTAGTTATAAGCCAGAGCAGGACTTTTACTTTTGCCGGGAGATTGAAAATAACGTACGTGGAAGCGTGTTTCCAATGCGAAGTCACGATGACGACAACCGAGCGTTGATTGTGGCGAGTTAGAACATTTGCAACATCTGAAAAAAAAACGTTTCTTCTGCAGCGCATAGCTGATGTACTGGTGAGCTTGACTTTGTCGCGTTACAAGAGGTGTGTGACTCGATTGTTCTTAAAAGATTGAAAACGATGCTACCTGGATGGGATTACGTGGCATCAGATCCTGTAGGGCGCAAGTCACCAGAACGCTACGCATTTTTTTCAGGCGTTGCATGGTACGACTTGTTGGTAAATGCTCCTTGATGGAAGACAAAAACAAAGTGTTTAGGAGGCTACCGTGTGTTGCGACTTTTCGAAAGACAAAAGAGTCAGGTGTAGCGGACTTGGAGATAACACTGATGAATGTACACGTGTCATTCGCTGAAAAGGAGCATCGTGATAATGAAATTATGGAGATTAATCGTTTGGCAAATGAATTGAAGGCGCTTGCTTCTAATCAAAGGAAGTGGTGACACTTGGAGTTTTTAACTTGTCACCACAAAACATCTTAGGAAGGATTGGGTCCCATAGAATGGCTTTGATTCGTGCACAATCGCAAACGACTCCCGCATTTTCAACACTACATGTGTGTTGTGGTTTTATGTACATATAATAACCAATGATTTGATAAATATACAGGAAGAGAAGCCCATTAGCGGAAAGTGAAGGCTCATTATCAGCTCCTTCATTTGCTCTGTAATGTAATTATGCAAACGTCCACTAACTTACATATATTTGGCTGGTAGATACCGTCATTATTTTACTGGTTAGTTAATTACTCAGCATCTTTTGAAAGTCAAGTAATGAAGCTCTCTGGTTGGTTGCTCCATCTTTGATTAGAATCTTACTCTTTTATCACATAGTCAGTCAAAAACCTTTTACCCTATTAAAAATACTGTGTATATCGATATTTGAGTTGTTGGTCTATTTTTGATTAAGTGGTCTATTTAGCAGCTCATTATCATTGCGATTGCCAGAGTCGATCCATCTGACACACATGAACACACTTGTACGATGTACCTTATATTTAGGTGCGAAAATTCAAGAAGGAGGGGGGGGGGTACGAATAGTATCTCCCGCTGAAATTGAAGCGATACTTGCGCAGATTGCGCAGAATTTACGTGCTGCCAAATCTCGCAAGCGCGTACGGATTTTCATACCGACTTACACTGTTCCTCTAGAAGAAGTCACGTGTGAAATATGCGCTTGATCCTGATGCCCTAAGATTGGTGCATCGTGATACTCAAACAAGGTATCATGCTTGAGAGGGAATTGTCGTTGGAAAAGTAGAATTTCATTTTGTTGGTCTGTGGTATAGAGAAACAGATCATCGTGCCATCGATAGCGATGCAAGCTAGCGCCCAAGCACTTTGAGAGTTCGTCGCATGCTTTGTCCGATTGATCACATAGATAATAAATCAACATACGCGTCTTATCGTCTGTTTCATATATTCGTCGTACTTGACTTACGAAACGATATAAGAGCCGTGCAACGGAATATGTTTGCACTGATGGATTCGGTTAAGGACGACTTCGTCGTAATCGGGTCGAAACGTACTTCACGGCAAGGCGTTTTTTGTCATACCCGGTGTAGTTGCACTCAGCTGTGCACATCCAACGCGATTGATTGAATATTACTCGATCATGACCATCATGATCGCGCTGCATTAAAGCGCAGCCGATGGTGAAAACACTCGCGTCGCAAACGACTGTGGTGGAGCCGATTTCCAAATCCATGAAGTCTTGGGTGGAATCCGGATACCCACTGGCCCGGACGACCAACTATCGGAGGGGGTACTCCGTCGATCCTGATCAGCATCAGAATCAGATGAATCACCACTATGGTGACTGATCTGATCCTCCCGGTCATCTGACCGGTCGTCATGCGCGTCAGGATCTATGTTACTTCATCTCACCTTGTGTACCCATTGATCGGGGGTGGTTACACTCACTCAGGTGGACTCGGTGACAAAAACGATGATCTTGATCAGGTCGGAGGGGATGACCTTCTCGAGACAGGGGTGTCCTCGGGTGGAAATCTTCACCGGAGAACAGGTTGGGGTCGATACTTAATCAGTATCTAGGCACTGATCAGGAAAGCTCGTCCGATCAGGCCAGCCAATGAGAGAGAGATATAACGAAACCAGGAAAACGCGATCAATCCACGATCTTCCACAGTAATCCACGAACGTTATCTCCACAAAACCTTTACCAATATTATTAACGTGTTCTAAACACGTGCGCGTTGAGGGTGAGGTTCGATCACCTAAAACAAACCTGTCGGGGGCCTTCCGGTAAGCCAAAATGCGTCTAAGCGCGTCTTAACCGGGAATTAGTTGAGCAAGAGGGGACTAATCAACCCTGTGCTCCCAATGACCGCAACACGTGGCGGAGCGACTCTTTGCTTTAGGGGGAAATCTAAACCTGTTATTATATATGCAATGTCCTATACCTGTGTACCATACATCAACTCATGCCTGACCTATACTTCGAACCTATTTACTTCGTCGCACGGTTGCGTAACACCCTCTTGCCCATCCTGGCTGCACCTTCAAGCTGATCTGTACCACTTCTGCCCTGATCACGACCCGACTCTTCGAAAGATCTTCAACCCATCCCGATCTTCGACAAACGACCTTGAAACCACTTGAGATCTGCTCTTCAGCACTTGTCCACTTCGTATCCAGTCCGACCAAACCGAGAACTTACTTGCCCTTGCATCTGAACGCTGATCAGAGGCTGATCAGCCCTGATCACGATCGGCATAGTGATCAATCGGGTGATCAGGTGGTGATCGGGCCGATCAGCCCTTGATCACCTCGGAAACGCTCTGGGTCATCATCATCACGACTCAATTCATCTTCCAAGCCATGCTTCCGACCTTTATACCCCGTCAGGACAACCATATAACACCGATCTCGGCTGATCAGGCCTGATCAGGCCTTGCCACGTCGTCTTCGGACAAACCATAGGTTATCATCACTCACACAACCTGTCACTCCACATGCACGACTTCATTCCACTTCTAATCTTCATTGCTCGGGCATAATAAGCTGATCGGGCCGTAACTTCGTATCACGATCAACTTCAACCACTATACCATTCGTAGATCGGCTGGACGCCTGCCCTTGACACGTCATGTCAACAGTTGCTCGTCTCATACTACATCCACGGGAACTCCACTTAGTAACTGTAATAACGATCGTGATCGTGATCTCCATCGTTCCATCAGTGTCTGGGCCTGGGCTTAACGACAGTACTTGGCTGATTTCTTCACATCGTGAATACCCGTTGTCCGCCACCTTTTCCTCTTAACTGTGATCAGCCTTTTCCCACCCATCAACCGTCATATGTTGATGGGTGTTCTATCGTCACCAATCAACGGCCATGTGTGGTCCACTTCAGTCTCAATATTTTCCGATCGCTTTACCACAGCCGCCCCTGAGACAAACTGCAGCCGCACAACGACTGCAGTTCGACTCACTCACTTCCAAACTTCCTCTCTGGCGATCAACATGGCCGACGCGAGCCGATCTTCTCTTCCTTCTTCGTCTTCTTCGGCTGCCCGCCCGATCGCTGCCTCGCCTTCCGTTTCCAGCTCGACTACTCCCGCGATCACCCCGATCACGACCTCGACGCCGATCACGACCAGCCTCATTCGTCCGACGACGACCCTCGCTTCGTATCGCCCGCCTCGGAATCCTCCCGCTCAACCTTCCTCAGATCGCCCCCTCCGTTATCTGGAACAGCTCGCTCGCCTAATAGATGGATCGGGTCCATTCACGTTGGGGCCTGTGGAGGCTTGCCGGCTACGGTCGGAACTCCGAAGTGCAATTCCCGAGTTGGTTTCTCTGTATGATACCAATCGGGCACTTACCACTGAGTTATCCGACCATCGGATCGTTGCCGATTCCCTGGCACATGATTCTGCTGATCTGGCGGCCCAGCTGTCGACTCTCCGGCTGGATCGCGACCGACTCGACCAAGACTTGCAAGACATGACTGGTCGCGTTCAGAGTTTAACGATGGAGCGTGATCAGCTATCAGCTGACCTTGCTGCTCTGCGCCTCTCCAAACCTTCAGACATCGTCGCCTCTTTACAGTCGCTGATCGGTTCGTTGACTATTACCGTCCGCCGTCAAGGTACGTTTCTCCCATTCACTTCTTCCGTAATCCGTATTTGATTCTCCATGTTTATTTCTAGACGAACGCATTGAGGCGATGAAAGACTCGAAGGTCGAGATGGTGGGCCATCTACAACGGCTCGATGATCACCGTCTCGACCGTGATCAGCTGCTTCACGACAAGATCTGCACTGCCGAGGACGTAGAGCGTCGGGAGGTCGAGGCTCGCTATTCGGATGAGAAGGTCCAGCTCCTGGCCAAGCAACTTTCCGATTCTCGCATCGGCCGCGCCGACATACAGAAAAGGTTGTGCGAGAGTCGGAAAGCGGCTGAAGATTGCCGGCGCGAGCTTAATCTTGCTCGGGCTAAACTTGAAACCCTAGAGCTCGATGATCGCGCCTGGCTTCAGCATAACGCCGACCTGAAAAACCTCGCGGTGCAGACTATGGAGAGGTGGACCAAACCGAACACGGTTGGGGTCAGTTCGGACGGCCTTACAACGGCTTCCTGGGCTGATCGGCTCTTTTACTTCGTCTGGAACACCGCCACAGTCTCCGGAGTCTGCCCCGCCTTCACCCGCGTCCTCCGTCGCTTCCTTGCCTGTCCATAGTGCTGATCAGCCCGTGATCAGCACTGCAGCGGCTTCCTCGTCTATTCAATCTCGTTCACCGGCGACTCCGAGATCAGCGCCTTCGGTCTTGAGTTCTGGGAAATGTAAGCAGACCAGTTCGTCGAAGAAGAAGATGATTCCCGCCAAGCGATCACGTCTTGCGATTGACTCGGACGACGAATCGACTGATCTGGACGAGAGGACGTTGTCTGTTCTGGCCCGATCGCGCAGCACTGATCGCCGTACTCAAGCACCAAGCCATTCAGGCGTAAATTCGTTGGCCCAGGCCGTTACTTTGCTTGAGTCAGATGACGAAGATGACGATGATCTTGAGGAG
>MIQA02023293.1:0-26968 GCA_001887855.2 Sclerospora graminicola
CATTAGATAACAAAATCATTTAGTGAGAAGTTGCCTGTTTGTGAGCTGAACGGAAATTATATGCATTTTGCTAAATGTGTTTGTTACAGAAATATAAAATAGTCACCAAGTGAGAAGATCTGGTTATCCGTGATTTACCTAATGATTTCCAAAAATAATCAATCTCCGCTCAGATAATGTTCGAGGGCGGGCAGTATAAAAAATATAAGATTTTGTGGCACAAGCTGCAAAACATTATATTTTTCAGAGCGACCTCAAAATAAATTTCTGCATTTTCGCAGACTGGAATGGGTATAAAAAATAGCTAACCACCATGACATCATTGAACCTAATAATAAACATTACCCCCACCGAAGCTTTTATTATCCCCAGGATAATACATGTATAAAGATTACAAATAGTCTGGACCACAATTTAATATTTGTCCCTGCACTGTGAATCATTCTATCAGCTTCTATGCGGTGATGCAAAACAATTTAGTACGTCATGCTCTAGACTAGCAAATAAATATAACTTTACACCTAATTCGTTACATCATTACATTACTATATACAGTATATCGCTGTATCAAAATGCTCGCGTTAAATAGTGAAATGAAGACGAGTTGGTTCTGATTTGTATTGCGTATACCAGCAATTTGAGTGTCATGGATTACATTTTTTACTAAAGTTCGTGCCTTTTGTGTGACGAAATAACAAGAAGTACAATTTTCAAAATATACAATAAAGCATTGATATCGCTTGATTTCTACAAACACTAGCGAGTTTAATTGCTTATTATGAAGCAGCACTTCAATGTCCTTGTCCTTCATCAAAAAGACTATAGCAGATGTAGCATCGACCGGCGAACAGGATAGTACATTAATACAAGGTGGAGTGAATTATTAATAGTTAAGTTAACTAGAAGGAAGAAAATGAAAGATTAGTGATATGTGGTTAAGTAGCTACCATGCAGTTATTGGCTAGAATGGAATTATCGCTGTGTTACTTTGCACTTGTTCATTAGGTATGTCATTTTTCAGTCTCTATATTTATTGAGCAGTTTCTCAATAACAGACGAAATAATACTGTTAAATCTGATTATATCGGTCTTTGACCTTTACACTAAGTCATATAGAGATTACACCGTATCTGGTCGGGATTTCTGTTTTTTCGGAAAATACTGTGTTATAACTGACTGATATTAGTAATTGATTGGTTTCAGACTAAATGAGCAGGTGTTCTTCACGATGGTAAATTACCATTGGTAATAATAATAAAAACTCCGGTGGGGATAATAAAAACTCCGGTGGGAATAATGCCTCCCTAAAAAAATCTAATGTTGTAAAGTAAAAAGAGAACGGGCAAAATATTGAAACATGCACATAAACATTTGGACACTGGCAATACCACGACATAAATCTAAAAATACAGAACATCTATCGAAAAATACAGAGCTATCACAAAAGTACAGACACACTAGGTATAGGGCTAGAGGATGGGTCCACTCATGGATCCCCTATATAACAAACGAACACAAATGACTAATACTACACGTTAACATAAATAAAGCGTTATAAAAATGTTCGCTTTACTATTTTACTTAATACAATACGAGTCGTGCTAGCATGTCCTTTGGTATCTTGAGCGTCAAGGTGGGTCTCAATATCAACTCTGAATAAATAGAACTCGTCTAAGTAGTACTTTGCCCACTGGTCAATTTGCCGATCTTGTCAGCCCGTGCACATATTTGCATCGCAGTATATAAGAGCTGTGATTCACAACATGCACAGGGTAGCATTAACAAATATATTACCAATACATCATAATTTTGAAGATGCTGTACCTGCTTCACGTCTTTCAAAGAAAAACGAATGGCCTTCTCGTGCCGCTCCTTCTCAACGCCTTTCTTGTAAAACGGATACTGGAAACGACAAGCAGCGACATGCAGCGACAAACAGCCGCCAACGCCCTGAGGAATATACCCGTTGATAACGATGTCCCATTCGCGCAACCATTTCACGGGAAAGCACGACTCCTCCCATGGTTGCCTTCATGACTGCCGTTACCGATGCCCAAAACCAGTGGGTAGTGTATGCTCTTGGAGTTCATTCTCTAGATCAGTAACGAAGCCGATCGCATTACCATTGCGCAAGAACCAGCGATTTGCCCCTGGTGTCGCGGCTTCATCTTTTGCTACGGACAAAAGAAATGGGCGACCTATACCCTCGTATAATATCCTATAATGACCAGGCACCCTGATAGCCAATGGCTAGGTTAGTGTGTACCACAAAATGATTCCGCAACTCTAGCGGATCCACAGTGAGTGTACGGCTTTATTTTGACCAATTATATGATTCTTATTTTAACCATCTGGGACCGCTCTGTATATCGAGGGACTTTTTGTGTATTTATCGGCACGGATTTGTATTCCCAGGTAGGTTTCTGTACTTTTCGTACACTCTCTGTATTTTTCGTGTTTTCTTCTGTAGATTTGGTACGGTGTCCAATACCACACCCTTGTACCATAACTGAGGTACAATGTACCGTAATGGATGACTGCAATAATTGCATTGCAATTTAAACCGTCTCTGCAGCGAAAGGGAGTGTGAGAAAAACATTAGAGATTTGCTGGAGAAAGAAGCAACCTTTATTCAAGGATTTTGCACAAGATCAGCTATATTTTAATATATGATGGGATCACTTCATAAAGCTTGCACTGTGTTGCTACTTTAATCTTAATGGAAATACAGAAGTATCACGACATATTCCTTGTGGAGATTCGAAGTGGCCTAAGATATTTTCAGATTCACATCCAAACGGACACCGAGCAAATGGCGAAACAAAATTTTTGATTGACCGAAACTGGCGTGAAAGTGTTTCGTCAGACCTAAACAGATTGCAACGTACCCAGGTCGTTTGAAGTACCTGATCATGAACCGTGGCTAAAAGCTGCAGCTGGATTACGACTCGGCGAGACTGTCCGTAACTTGGGAAATTGCGGTTGTTTTGTGAAAGCAAGTTGCTCGAGATGTCCCCGAACTGAAAAAAATGAGTCTGTGGCACTGCTCATTTGATATATAGCATATTTTTAGCGCTGAAGGTATACCAGTACGTGGACATTGTATACAGAGCACAACGCCGCTTGCAAAGCCGTGAAATATCTTTTTAAAGGGAGTCCCTCTTCAGTACAGTATACCACTTCCAAACTGAAATATACCCACCTGTTTGGTGACGGGTGGTCGAAAACTGAATCAAATTCGGTATACAAAATATATACCACTTGAAAATGAAAACGGAGAAGCTATACCACGCAGGAAAATTTTTCAGTTATAACGGTTCAGTTGAGCAACCACCTCAGTTGCGTCGAGGTGGCGCGGGTTCGAATCCCGCTTTAGTGCAAACTTAGGGCACCACTTTCAGTCCACGCACAAAAAGTGTCGTAAGTGGATACTATCAAGTGCACCCTTGACCCGTTCAAAACTAGTAAGGTCACCTTAACACGGTTCGAAACAAGGTCCTTTGGTAACCCCGTCCCCTAGATGGTACGGTAGACGGGCTGTTGCTATCCGGAATTCGGGGATTGAGCCAGCGGTCAAAGCCGAGATAGGGACGGAACCGAGAGTAACAAAAGGAGAAGAGAGGGGGGAAGGCGAGGGCCCTTTTTTGCTGGCCATGGCGTCCAACGACGACGCAACTACGTCCAAAAGACCGCAAGCTCCGACGACCAGCGTTCATGCCACGAGAGATCAGGTGGTCGGCGTCTTCGAACATTTTCACTCGGTGATTTGTCGGATGACAATGGCAACTCCCGCTTCAGGTCGTGCTCCCTCGACTGTCGGATGACGACGACACAACCAACTCGTGCTTAAGTTGGCGCACGTACGACGACCGCGACAGCGTCAAGGTCGCTGTCATTGAGTAAAACGAAGTACATGGTTGGCCATTATGATTGTGTCATAATTGTGTCCAGCGACTAGCGCCGGTATAAGTCTGTCTGTGTACACGCTGACTGAGACTTCGTTGTCGGATTGCGTATGGGCGCGGTGTCGGTCCATCACACACATTTGTCCCGCACACATGCAGTAAACCTCGATTACCATGAGGCTAGTCGCGCGACCAAGGCCTCCTACCTCGTCCACCTGCCAGAGGTACGCCAGTTCGTCGTCGATATTGGGCATGGAGCCAGTCCAGCCGATCTGAAGAAGATCCTTGAGTCTGTTGGTCATCAGGTGACCTACCGAGCTTGCGCGGCCACATGCGCCCGACTCAAAGAGTTTTTTTCGAGCCCGACCAGTCCCAGTTCCAGTTGATCCTCTCGAAACGTGCACGAGATGAACAAGCGCGGGCACCTATCCGACCTGGAGCTTCATGCGAACATCATCTGGCGTGTGGTTGTGATATTGAACTAAGGAATTAAAGTGGCTCGTGAGTTTCCTGACCACGGCTTCAGTGTGGACGGCCCGTTTATGCGCCTTTTTTTAGTGGGGGGGGGGACGCTTTTGGTCGCGTGTCTCTTGAACAGCAGCAACCGCAAGATACAGATCGACGGCATTGCTTTGGTTTCGGGCAAGAACAAGGACAACTGGTCGTGGTTTTTCCAAGATCTGCCAAAGGAGACGAGCTCGCCTGGGTTCGTGTTTTCCGACCGAGACAAAGGGCTGTTGCAAGTCGTCGCCTTGACCATCCCTCACTTCTTTTGTCTACGCCATATGATGGAGAACTTCAACGCCAAGTTCCGCAGCCAGCCTCTTCGCGAAGACGCGTGGCGTCTTGATAAACCTTAAGTATGTCATCCTAAAACCGTCGTGTGACCGACCTCAAGTCGAAGAACGCTAAGGTGCTGGAATGGCTGGAAGCCACCGCCAAGTTGAAGTGGTCAGCTGTCCACAGTCCGTGTCCACGCTTTGGAACAATGACCAGCAACAACACCAAGTCTATCAACAACGTCCTCCGACCAGCTCGCAAGATGGCACTTCTCGACTGTCTGAAGTTTATTGAACAGTACGTCAGGAAGCACTGGGTCGACTAAGTAAACAGACTTCGTCGTGGGACCAGTTCACTTCCTATGCCCAGCGAAAGTTCATAGAGAAGCCGCTCACCAAGCCTATCGACAAGATCAAAATTGTCCCGTCTTGATCATCGCCATTTGTCGCGAACGTAAGGAAGGACGGCCAACCTGCTATCGAGTATGATGTTGACATCGACAAGCACGAGTCGCCGTGTGGTTTTGGCTGTTTTAGTTACGTGAAGGCTTCTTGGGCGCATGTCGTTGTGGCTCTCAAGTACCAGAACAAGCTATCCCAGATCTAAACGTTTTTGATGACTCATGGTCTACTAAGGCGTATCGTCGTGCTTACGATCCAGCCATTAAGATGAGCCCATATGTCATCAAGGACGATCTCTTAGGCTTAGAGAACCACCAGCCTCCTCCTGTTTCGAAGAAGCGAGGTCGTCCCAAGAAAAGGGCGAAACACATCAAGTCGCAACCCGCATCGCTTGCTTTGAAGAAGAAGAAGAAGAAGGGGAGCTACAAGAGGAAGGCGCTGCAAGGCCGTGGACCACAACAAGCGTTCGTGCACATAGGTATAATTGGGATTTTTATTTTGAGATGTGGTAGATTTCTGGGATTTCTTTAAATTCGGGAATGAAACTTTCAGCTGGTGTGATTTTACCAAACTGGTAGATAAATGGGATTTTGAAATTCAGTGGTATATTTTCGGGAATTCAGTTTGGAAGTTGTATACTGAAGGGGGACTCCCTATTTTTAAAAATATATTTTAACATCGATTTTTATGCGTTAACTGTACCGAAAACTCTGCGTTTGTGTAGGTGACTGGCTGAAAACGAGTGTGGGACACCAAGAAAGTTTCGGGGAACAAACTCATTGCTATTAATTGTAATCTTTAAGGGCTATCCGTCAAGTTTCTTGAAAATCGGATTCATTTTGACGGAGATAGTCATCCCCGAAGAGAGCACCTCGGCAGCTCATTTTCATGCACCAAGACCAAAAATTATAAAAGATTGGGGTTTTATCAAAAAAAAAACCTCAATTTTTGGCGAGATGAAATGAAACAATGAAACATGACAGCTGGGCAGAAAAAATCATCGACAATGCCCAAAGGAGTTATGGCAGCATTCCCAAGCGTTGGATACTTAACGTAGGGCGATTTCCACTCACTCCGAAGTGTGACTGTCCCGGAAAAGGAGTCACAGCTATCGTGTGGGGGTCGGAGGAGCTGAGCCTTTTAGACACATGTTGGCAAGATAATTCGTTGACAGTATCGTGTGTGACTTTCCTGGATAGTGCATTGCACTCCATTCAAAGAGGCAAGCGTTTACTCTCATTATCTGCAGCTTACCTACTAACTGACATTTAATATGGTCACTCATACTTCATTCCGGGTAGCGGTTGCATTGATGATTCCACGATCCAAAAATTGTTGTCCAAGGTAAACTTACCCGAATGCTTTAATTCCTCGTGACATCTTGTCATGCCATGGTATACTGTCAATGGCTACGGATATATTGTAGAATATTCTGATCATTTACTCGCGGTCCAGGGTCCTCCACCTGAGATAAAGCTTGTCATACAATTATTGAAATTTGAGGTTTGCCCAAATAGCGACCGCATTGAAGACTTAAACACGTTCTATGACTGAAGTCCGCAGTTCATTGCCGTCGTCAATTATCTTTAAATTGCTCTGATACGTACTTTCCAGTTTTTTTAGCACTAAGGCCCTGGCCTAACTCAATACCGGTATTCCATGCAATTCCCGATTTGCCGGACCCTTTCTCCCGATATGTCTACGAATGATTGCTCTGTCTTCATCACCTCTGGTAGATTCCTGCCTTCGCTTTAAAAACTGCTGAATCATCTACAAACGCCGAAAGGCTATGTGTGACGCTGAAGCTGCCTTTGCTCACCGTAATCCCTTTAAATTTATGAGTCAGTAGCATTGCCTAACCTAAAGGTTCCACTGCCAGAATAAGAAGAAGAGGCACCAAAAGATATCACTGCCAGATTCATCAAGTGATATCCATCGGCTCGGACATTCATTGCTAATCAGAAATAGCACTGTTGTACCTACTTGTAAACTTACAGTTAATTTACTAATTTCTCAGAAAATCCAAAGGCCCGCAGCACTTCAAGTAAACACAGTGACGTACGCTTTCGCAAAGTCTAGAATTAAAATCCCTTCACTCTGTTCTGGCGCCAAATCATTCCTATTCACTCTCCGTTGTAGCATCCTGTAAACCGATCAGTCCATTCTTCTGTCATTGATAAACCGATGTTGAGAAGTTCCCACTACCTAATAGATGAATTTTTGCAAGCCCCGCGCTAAACTTTTTGTAAAACTTGTAGCTTGATTGAAGTAATTTATGTCTGGGTTGACGTAATGGGGTACCGTTGCCTTGCCATTCGTGTAATCAGGACGTTATGGACAATCGCAGACACCGAACGGTCGACATTGAAGCTGAAAAAAGTTGATGGCTATTGGATTACGTGGCATTATGGCTGGAAGGACGGTGGACCAGGTACTAGATGGTCTGACGAAGCCGACCGGGATAAGAGGATCGATGTGATCGGAGATGAACCGGCTAACCGGCAAGGATGACCCAACCGGAAACGATGACAAGGACAGCACAGTTGGCCGGGTTATTGCAAAGGTTGATTGTAGGTAATATCGGCCAATCATGTGACGGGATGATTAAATGGGTAAGTCACATAGATTGGCGTATGATACACTTTGTATGGGTTTAAATAAAAGGATTGAATTTACCCTCTAAACAAAGAGTCGCTCCGCCACGTGTCGGCGGTTATTGGGAGCACAGGGTTAAAAGCCCCCCCCCTGTAACTTAACTTATTTCCGGTTGAGACGCGTACTGACGCACTTTGGCTCACCGGAAGTCCCCCGACGGGATTGTATTAGATTATTTTATCCTCCCTCGCCTCTAACGTCCAAATGTATTAAACACGTCATTTGATTTTGTGAAGATAACTAAGTGGATCTTAGGGAAACATTCACGTCTGTTTGAGTCACCTCGGTTAAAAGATCAAACCCAAGGGCCAACCAAGTGAGCAAAACACACGGACCTTTCCAAATTTGTGAAATGGGTGAGCAAAAATAGTACAGTATCATCCATGTCTGTGTGTTTTGGGTGAAAATGGGCCTTATGGTTTAACGCTATTTTCTCTTTTTAAGTCAAAAAATAATTTTATTACAAACGAGGATCTGTTAACTCAGCCGACGTCTTCAAGGTCAGTTGAGCCAACCGAGATGGCGACCACCCATCTGACCAATCAGATGCCCCCATTTCTCAACCGAGCTGTTCCAAAACAGTGGTGAACTTTTTCCTTACTATGGAAAATCGTGATTATATCGTGGAATTTACGCATCTTTACCTGGTTACTGGTTCTCTCTCGTTATTGGCTCGCCGGATAGTTGAAACGTCATATACGCTATTTTGTGTAAAATATCACCCCTAATCCGCCCTCCGGTGAAAAGTAGAACAATCCCATCTCGAATAAGTTCAATTTTCGATTGGGAAGATCGCTTTCATCTAGAGTTCACCATGTGAGTGTTACCAACGTAAATCAATGGGTACACAAGGTAAAATGAAGTTAAAAGTTGATATGTTCGTTTATCATGACCGGTCGGAAGCCCGGGATGATCGGCCCGATCACTCTTGCGGTGATCCATCCGATCAAGAGATCGACCAGGACTCACGGAGTACCCCTCCGATAATTGGCCGTCCGGACCAGTGGGAAATCGAGTTCCTCCAAGAACCTTCGTTCTGGAATAGGAAATCGGCTTCACCACAAATGACATATTGCCCGTCGGGGGCTATTTTCCTCAGATAATCAATGTCGCCATGTGAGACAGCCCTTCACCCCTCCAGTATTCCCTACTCTTTTTGTGCATATTTCTCCTCAACAACTGTTGATGCCGCCTGCCAGGAAACTGCCCCGTTTGCTAGCGTGGTCCCGGCACGGCGCCATTCATTCATGGGCAAAGGGCCCTAATTTCGCGCATTTATTTCAGCGAAGTATCTTCTTATTTCTTGGTCGACTCGGAGATACCTTACAGCCACATTGGTTCTGGACCAAATCCGCATTTGGCCGCGGCTGATAGCGGGGAAGGGGGGCAAAAAGTGAGCTTCGTTGATTGTTCGATTGTAGCATCCTTACACGTCTTTGGCGGGTGTTGATAGAGATACACCCTGGCGGGACCCGTCATTCAGTCCCTCTCATTTAAACAGTCACTTTCATGGCCAGGGCCACCGGCTTACAGAATATTTGATAACTTATATTGTGGAAACGTAACAAAATTATTATACACTTTTTATCTCAAATAAAAGAAGGAAATATTGTTAATGGGAGATTTTGTTTTTCGATAAGGTTACTTTTCTGCGAGTAAGCTTGTATACCAGTATTTCGTTGACGCAGATCAAGGAACTCAGACCAACATCTGAGTTCTGTTTCAGGAGCTTCAATTTTGTTTTGGTTGTAGCTCCCTTTTGAAACCCAGATAGGTCAGGAACGCAGTCTCATCAGCGACGCTGCGTCCCATGTTCCAAGCATAGGCGCAACTGCCGAGGCACGTCGTCGCAAAATATGCCTGCTGACGCGGGAATGTAATGTATTGCGCTGAGATGGCGTCCGCAACTTTGGCAAACCATCTCAGGAACTGTGAAGACCGAAGTGTCCCAGCTCAAAGGGGAAGGAGTTCCCCTTCAAGGGGAAGTTGACGCGATCCGCGCTTGCGGATCGAGGTAGCTCCGAGGGAAATCGTGTAATTATGTCGAGTTTTTCATCCGTTATTTTAGCCCAGAGCATGGATATGTCGTCAGTGCCCATTGTTCCCGACTTTTCACCTGCACGTCCATCGACCCTGCTGTAAGGTGAAGGATGTCTTCCCTCACCATGTCTAGCAACTACTGCTGATCAGTTGAGCTCTTCCTAAACCGAGCCTCTCTTCATCAGCGCTCCGCTAGGTGTCTGTCTAGCGGAACGGGACAGTGGTCCGTTAAGACGGACCACAAAGTGCTTCCAGGTGTAACAGGCTACTGTTACAGAAACACAGGAAAAAATGCAATGAGGAAACGTGCAATCAGGTAAACAATAATTGTAGATTGAATAGTTTAATTAATTTTTAAGAAATAGCGTTTATTAAGCTATTTATTTTCTTCTCGTTTAGTTTCTCTCTATATATAGCGAATATATTAGGACTTACTTGTAGTAGTTGCTAGAAGGTAGATTAAGGAGTGAGATATATTGAGTAGTTTAGACATAATTGCTATATTTAAGTCTAAACGAACTACAAAAGTGTAATGCTCTAATCTACTTAATTAGATCCCTTCTTGGATTTGGTATATCGGATTCTTAGAATCCAATATTCTATTTTTAATAATCGAGTCTGAAAATGATATTTTAAATTAAACATCATTTTGTAATGGCACCCCATTACATAAGTGCTACGTGCTAGACAATATCATTGGAATGTCCTATGAGCTTTGCACATTTTCCATAAGTACTGCTAATCACACTGTCGTCCTAGATTAGTGATATATATGAAACACCCCTTTAGTATTATCCTAGAAGGTGACTGGTTTGACAGGTACTCTACACCCGAGGTTTAAAGGTACGTAAAAGTACTTTTTTAGCATATAATCCACAATTTAAGCAGTTTCTTTGTCCCACAGATCCAGTCTTCTGCCAAAGTCGCATTCCTCATTAAGCAGTATGCGAAGGTGAAGGTGACATTTGTTACCGTGACACCGATAATAGAAGGGTTAAGCCCAAACTCGTTAAATTATAAGCTGCATCAATAAGCCAAACACGATCGGCACTGTGTTCCATATCTCTTTTGAAGAAGGTAAAATAATCATCAGATGAATAAACTGTTGTAGTACATCAAATTAAGCGAAAATTTCACCATTAGTATAGTGCCTGCAGCGTCGGCGTGTGACATGAAAACGTGATACAGTACATTCCCAGTTCTTAATAACGACAAAATACTCCACGAACAGACATTTTACAGAGTGCTTCGACTGATAGAGCAAATATCCTCCACAGATTTGAAATATAAATTTGGGCAATATAAGCTTTTGAACAGCTCATACCGTAAGCACTTGTTACTTGTTGCCTCGTGTTCCTTGTCGCAATGGATTTAAGCCAATCATCAGACACTATTGTGGTGGAGCAAATCCAGAACGGAAGTATTGGGAGGAACTCTGATTCCCACTGGCCCGGACGACTGATTATTGGCGGGGGTACTCCGTTGATCCTGGTCGACTTCAGGATCGGACCAAGCATCACTAGAATGAGTGGCCCGATCGTTCCGGTCTTCCGACCGGTTACCAAGTACAACAGAATCCAAATTCAACTTCATCTCACCTTGTGTAGCCATCGTTTCACGGTAGTTTCACTCGCTTAGGTCGACTCTAGATGCTGAAAGTTTTCCGACTCAGGTCAGACTATGTGACTTCTTCGAGACAGGGGTGTTCTCAGGTGGAAATCTTCACCGGAGGACAGATTAAGGGTGGTACCGCGTATCAGTACCGTAAAGGTCGGGTCGGGGTTCTCCAACCGACCGAACAAACAATAAACGAGAGATAACCAATAACCACGTAATTTCACGATATAATCACGATCTTCCACAGTAAAACCACAAAATTATTTAAAAACCTTTCCAATCAAGGTAACATGCTTAAAACACGAGGCGTGAGTGTGAGGGTTGAAAAACCTAAAGCAATCCCGTCGAGGGACTTCCGGTGAGCAAAAATGCGTCTCTGCGCGTTTCAACCGGACATTTATTTGAGCTACAAGGGCCTTGTTAACCCTGTGCCCCGAATGCCCACCGACATGAGGTGGAGCGACTCTTTGCTTAGGGGGTAAATCCAATCCTATAATGTAAATGTAATATCTACTACATAATGTACCATACACCAACCTATGTGACTTATCTAATACTTCGATCTTGATAGTCCTATCACATGGTTTAGTCGGTACCACCTTGAACCGATCTTATACCGATCTTCAACTACTTTCAGCCGATCTTCACATTTCTTCAACCTGGTCTGACTTGGCCAGACCACCTTCAAAGGATCTTTGGCTTATCTGACCTGGTCCTCATATTCCGGATCTGGAGTCGGCTTCTTGAGCTGATCTAAAGCCGACTTCTGGGGCTAGCACAGAATCGACCTTGATTACCGTATAACATCTGTCTTAGCCGACACACACGGTCTGCCTTAATTAGGAACAATAAATGTCTGTACGATCTCTATCGGATTGTTTATGAAAGGTTTTTAACAGATGCATACAGAAAATGGACAGCAAATTTCGGACAAAACGGCACATCTGAGCAATTTGAAGGATACTACGATGATCAGGAGGGGGGGGGGTTACTCTGACAAACCTCCCGACGCACAGAACCAGCACCAATGTCCTACAATGATAAGTCAGACCATGCATGAAACACGAATTAGACTTAGACTCAAGATAGTTAAGATCGCGTTCAGTCATTGCCAATCACATCTTGAGTAGCCGTTACCTCACCAATTTGCGTGTCAAGCAAATCCATGCTACAGAGACGTAAACCGAATTGTCAATATCTCGTTGTGATTCACAAGCATTCATAAGTGGATCTTCGAGAACACTTGAGAAACCGTTAGCAATTGTGTTCGATAAGATCGCCATCCACGCGTTACTCACCCATGATACAACATCCGATCGGTTTGACATGCTGAGTCGAAACGAGGTTCCTTCTCTCATAGCGAGCTCATGAGTAGCTAGCTGGATCTCAATGAAGGAGACCCAGCTTTGGTTTAGACGAGCAGCGGACGGTTCCACGCCACGTCCGCAGGCTGACACAAGCCAGTGCACCCGGGTGGGACTTTCACCAGTTTTATGTTGAGGACTTCGGCGCACGACAGGACGCCAGGAGGCCAGTGTCCCGAGAAATCGTATCACAAGAGTAGGATGCGCGTTGTCATGTCGGGGCGGTCGCCAAAAAATGATGCTGTAGAAACGTTATGGAGATCCCTTCGTTCCACCGGCCAGACTTGTTTCCGTAGATGATAGACCCATAATCCTTCTGAAGCGACTGAATATTACTCCACAGACGCTTTCTAAATCCATGCCGAGTTTCGTGGCTGATCTGGCGGGTAGCGAATCCGTAGACGGTGCTGTCTTGATGACGAAGAAGGGCTCATATTTGCGTCCGAGAGAATCGCCAATCTACATGCACGCCAGCCTATCCTTGTCCTTTCCTGAAGAACGAATCTGCACAGTGTGCGCGCCTTCCGCGTTGATGGTCGACTTAGGGAGATGTTCGAAAACAACGGCGTCTGGTCGGCATTGTAGACATCGTCGGCGCCCAACTCGGCCATCTTCTGCTTGACGCGCCTATTGAAATCGATAAGATCGGCTCAGGGTCCACTGATCAAATCTGGCTCTGTCGTGTTTTTGCGCGTAGTGAGAGGTGATGCCTGCAAAGAAATCCACGATGACACCCCCATGTGGCCTTATACAGTGCCGTGTTGGTGTCGGTGTCTCGTGCAACAGCCAAGGCCTTGCATTACAGCATCAGAGAGTACACCGCGATACGCTCTGCACGGTATACGTTGATCCACTCTATGATATGCTGCTCTGCATCGTTGTCAAGGGTGGTGTCCGTTCCCGCTGTCCGTATCTTGCACTTTTGAGCGGCACCATCCGAGCTGACCGTTCTTCGATCTCCGCGCGGTCGCGCTTCCATGCGTAGATGTTACTCCACTTCGTCTCACGATGACGACCAGTGAGACCAGGGTAGAAATGATCGAGAGTAGCCTCCATATCATGATCTGCAAACTACCTGAGAACTGCCGAGTGAGACGCATAAGTTAGAACAGATCGTTGATATGCATGTGGCCTGCGGCCTCCGTTTTCACTGTGTTTCATCCGGCCGCGCGCCATGGATTGAAACAACTGTTTTATTCTGTGGGATATGCCAATTGTGTCTCTTATCCAACAGTATCGACTGTGATTGACTAAAAGTTTGTGTTGGCTATAACAATGTGTATGATATGACAACTGTTATTCGATAAACCTCTTCTTGAAGCGGACTGATGAGACCGACTCGGGTTGACTTGAGGTCGGCATGATATCGGCTCGGGGTCGGCTTCTCTGGCTGATCTGACACCGACTTCTACAGCTGACACGTACTAAACCTTGCGAAATCGTCTCGTGGTCGGCTTTTTGAGGCCGACTTGGGCTGACTTCTTGACTCCGATTGGGACCGGTTTGCGCCGACCTTCGAAGCCGTCCTCGACTTACTTTGGTGCGTTCCTCGACAAATCAATGCTATAAACCTTGACCTTTTCACTCACTTAGACCACCATGTCTTGAGACTTGACCAGCAAATTCAACCGATCAACTATACTCCACAACCATCTGACTATTTGGATCACTGATATTTAGCCTCGATATCACCTGGGCAACATAATTCCATCACATCTCATATGTCGAACCAACCGTAAACATACTTCGTCGTTTATTTATCGACAGGTCCGACTTCTAAGTCGACCCGATCCGATATCAGGACATCCATAGGTAGTCGTGATACTTAACCAATCCACTCCACTTATGATAAGGCGTGCTAACGGCGAGCTTCATACTTTTCTCCATTAACCCGTTATTGCACGTATCATCCGACGTTAGATCGAAATGTCTCACCTATCAACCATCGCATCCTACCCATCCATGATTGGTGCCCTTGCAACTACCAATCAGCTTATAGATTTGGGCCACTTACATCTGCGTTTTTTAATCTGCTTTACCACACTACAATGAAATATTTGTTAATTGTCGACCGTTAGCATCGGCCATTTCCATTACGGTGGGACGTAGTAGGGTGAAAAGCACAGCGTGGATGCCAGGAAACTCTGGGACCAATGTAAAACCTTTGGAGAGCGTCTCCAGATTCTAAGGTATCTTAAAATGTTGTAGATACCATCGATCAATTCTTCCGATGAGCGACCCACGCAGCGCGCGACACCAAATCGAGCGCTACTGGAAGGACCGGGCACGCATTGGTCGTATGGCTTTAAAGAACACCACTAGTCAACTGAAACGCGCGCAACTTTGGAGCGGTCAGATGCTTACCCACGAGCAAGAGGAGGTAATCGTTACCTGGATCAACCCGCTATGTAAGGACAAAATTCCCGTCTCCGCGTTTATGTTTTGCGGTTGCACGTCAAGAGGCAGAGACATCAGGCGTCCAAGATTTTCAAGCAGCATGGCGGAAAGGATTTCACAAGCGTCACACAGTGTCCATCAGGGCTCACTCGCGACAGGCCCAAGCCACTGACCTAGCAGAAGATGCTACGCTTCGTGCATTTTGCGCGCGTGTTCTTGTTTGAATGACTGTCAACGACGTTACTGAGCTGTAAAACGCCCATCAAACTGCGGTATTCTTGAAATACATTCTTTGGTTGACTATATTCAAGCGTGACGAGAAGAATGTGTGGTGCGCTGCTACGGCAAACGAAGGACCAACGTCGGCTATGTTGTTGGCCAATTACAAGCTGTACTCCGTCCGTTATTCTAATGGCCCAGAACTCTAATGTACCTTAAGAAAACAAGGTTTTGGCAAGAGCTTGTGGAAGGCTAAACAAGAAACAGAAGTGTATGTATGCAAAAAGATGGAGGATTAAGAGGTTATCTCCGAAATTCAAGCCTATCATTTTGGTGACCATTTAGCTGACAATCGTTCGTTGGTGCCGCTCTGGAATAAAATGTGCACACACTGGATAAATGCTGTCCCGTGCTATGCTGATAACAAGGCAGTACTATAAGATAAAATTCTACCGCGATTCACGTTCGTGCGGTGTAGTTGATTTCTTCTTAGACTCGAGCACCCACGAGAAGCCCAGACGACCAACTTCCGGAGGGGTATTCCTCTCAACCATTTCTTGGTCCAAGTCAGCATCGAGATGATCTGACTGGTGATAACAACCATCACCTTCGTCATGGCTATCAGGATGATTCAAATTCGTTGACATCTCACCTTGTGAACCCGTCAGTTCTGGCGGTTACGCTCTCAGGCTGAAATCTTGGACAAAAGGTCAAGGTTCCCAGTTAGGGTAGAGATAAGGGTTAATACTAGGGAAGCTCCTGGTTGGAATCTTCGACGGGGAGCTGGCAGAAGTTATACTAGATTTCACTATACTGAGAATACTGAACTGAGAATACTCGATCGGTCAAAGAGAATCCAGGGTTAATCCGATCTTATGTGAACAAACGTGAACTCAAAAACAAGTCTCAACACTCTTTCACAGTAAGCAAAACTCCGCCTCCCTCCCAATACAATATTAACCCTGTTGAAACCACGGCGACTTAGGTGAACAACGACCCCAGTCAGGGGACTTCCGGAAGGCCTAAATTACCTTCGGGGCTAAACCAAATGACAAGAGGGCTGTGTCAGAAAGAAACTCTTAGAACGCAATGTACACCACACCAAATTCGGACTTACCTAAACCTTCCTATCCTTAACTTGCGTCACCTGATTGGCCGATATTATCATTACAATGATCACCAGATCAGCCCAGTATTTTCAAGCACATGTAGGGCGTCCCCGTCAATTACAGCTACTCGAACTATTAGCTGCATTAGTGGAGAGAACAGAACACCTGCGTCTACGGTAGCTGTCAGTCTGGGCAGCAATACAAAATCAGGTCAGCAATACAAAATTAGGTCAGCACTTGTCGCGCCCTATAATGCTGCTGTTGGCTGATATCCACGCTTCCATCACCCAAGCGCGGTCAAATACAACTGGTCATATTGGGCCAAACCTATCCAAGTTTGTCCACTCGCCAACCTGAACTACCCACTTCTGTCACCCTTGAATCAAACATAAACTTCAAGTAGCCATTTCATTCGGCATTTTGACAAAGCAGGAATTTACTGCAATGGATTTCATCCCAGTGTCACTTCACAAGAGTCTGATGTCAGCCGTCAGACAAGGCATAAAAAAATGTTCAAAGATAGACTCAAAGGCGGTGCTACGCGGACATGAAAGCCGACGTGGAGACGCTTGAGATCGTTATGGCAACCAAGCATAATGTCATACAGTGGCTAAACAAGGCATGGCAAAGGGTGTCAACATTCAATTTTCGCCATGGATTTGTTAAATATAGTTTCATTACTCGAGCGGCGGAGAATAACCAGTCGTACGTTAACGATAACACACACGTCGTCACTGACGATACGCTTATCACTGCGCCAGAGAGTGTACGCGCTGGATCGCCGCTCGACTGCAAACGAGGATGATATCGATGACTTAGTTGGCCATGATCGCACGGATGCGGATGGTGGCGCGTGTGAGTACAACTCAAACGACTGTGGTGAGAACTACGACGCTCGTGAGCTTGAAGGAAAATGCGATAGCAATGTTATACCGGTGCTAACGATGATGACGAAGACATCGGCATATACCCCGATGAAAGTGATTTGTACTATGGTGATACTTGTGTTGGTTGATGAGCAGCTGTGTTCATCATTTTAGAAGCGTATATAGACAAAAAGCACGTGAGATAACGCTACCCAAAATGATAAATAAACGTTTACCTCGTTGGGACTTGAGCATGTCATGTGCGTGAGGTCCTGCATTGTAAAGCTCACAAAAGAGTACGTTTGATGTCGTCGCTGGAACTAGAACGTACCAAGGAAGAAACTGGGATCGCGCAGTCGCGTCCACCTAAGCCAGCAGCTATCCTCCCCTCCACCACTTAAACGGCCCCAGGACTTACCATGCCATTCACCGTGGGGTCTCCGGAGGAACCTGCTGTCGAGGCGGAAAGTGCAAGCCTGAGCCTGCCAAGTTGAACTCCATGAAACGGTCAGGCAGCATAGCATATCACAACACTGTACTCAGCAAAATTTGCGGGTAGAGAGTACCACGAAGGACCAGCAATGTGACATCTAACAAGTGCTTTCGGTAATGTTCATTTTTAGTCAAAGTAACAAACGCGCACGGAAAAGTGCATTTAATTTCGCTCTTAGACCCCAGTGTGAAAACAAGGAAAGACAGTGAATCTATGCACCTGTAACGGAAGATTTTTATTCCCATTCTAGGATATCCCCCCGTACCAAACCGAAAGTGTGTAGGAATTGATTCCGAAGATATATGTGACATAGATAGTATATTGAAGAGTAGCAGTTGAACAAAAATACCACAACTATGCATCAGAATACTAACCAAAAGAAACGAATCATCATCCAAAGAAGTGCATGACTGGTCGATGCGGCAATCGCAATCATGCTTCACTGTCACTCCGGTTCAGTGACATCTTTCAACACTCCTTCTCAATGGCCGTGTCGTCCGGCACTTCGCTTCGCTGCAATCAAATCTTCTCACGCAATGTCTTGCACATTGCGTGCAAGCGATGCCACTACAAGAAGCGTCAAGATTACGCTTACGGAGGTTTTCTTTGCGCCGAAACTGGCGAAAAACCTCATATCTTTGGGTTGCTTACGAAAGAAAGGATGCATTTTAAGAGATAACGGAAAAAGAATGGAGTTATTTTTTCGAAACCAAGTTTTGTTTGATATTGAAGTTTATGGTTCTGTTTTTGTGGCTCATCTGCGTGCAGACAAACCATTAAATTGCAGTAAAACGTTTTCAAACATGGTCATGAACGTAGCCCAAAGTGATGTAGGAGACGAAGTGCAAGAAGGCACCCTACATCACTTCCATGCACGGCTCGGGCATATTTCTTACGACGCGGTTGAAAAATTGGCCCGAGACCCGAGGTCAGGCATTAGAATTACGGACCACTCGCGTCCTAATTGCCTGACCTGTGCAGAGGGCAAGGGATACAAGACCAAACAACCAAAACAAGATTCCGGAAAGCATGCACCGATCGATCGCGTGGGTGGGGTGATATGCAGTGATTTGAAAGGCCCAATAACCCCACGCGATCGGCGTGGAAACAGATTCCACGTAGTGTTTGTGGATCACTACAGTAATTACGTGCGGGTTTTTGCGGCACGAACGAAAGACCGTGCCGCAAAAATGTTTGAACACTTCTTGGTTTGGTTTGAACGCGAATTTGACTGCCGCATCCACGTCCTGCGCACTGACGGCGGAGGAGAATATCGCACGGTCGATTTGTTCTGCAAGCAGACGGGTGTGCGGCGTCAAATTACCGAGGCAGGCACACCGGCGTCAAACGGCAAGGCCGAACGGATGAACCGGACCATTTTTAACATGGTCCGGTGCATGATCTTTGGGTCGGGTGTGCCCTTAGTTTTCTGGACGGAGGCGGCGGAGTATGCCACGTACATACTCAACCGCAGTCCGACCAGAGCAAATCCTGGAAGGGCACCCCCGATCCAAGTTCTTACGAAAAAACCAACAAATATTGGAGATATCGTGGTTTTTGGATCCCCGTGCATGGTGTACAGGGATCCGCGGTCGAAGTCGCTTGCGAAGCACGCCGAGAGGGGCTTGATTCTGGGAAAAAGCGACGAAACGAAGGGGTACAAGGTTTTGCTACTGAAGGATCGGGTCGTAACGACCACAAGACACGTCACCCAGATTGAAACCCTGAGTGACGCTGCGAACCAGCAAATTGCGAAGCTATTGGGTGACCCCGAGGGAGGGGCACCCGTATGTGAAACGCGCTCGAAGATCGCAGAGACTAAAGAAGACGGGTCCACCGGGCGTACCAAGGAGCGAAAACAGGCTGAGGTGCGGAAATCGGGACGCAAGATAAAGGCGACACCGAAGGCAGCAGCGCTTCAAAAATCGAGGCAGAAAGGAAAAGCAAAGGGAAAGTCCCGGGACCGGGTAGGCACCTCAGAGGAGACGATACCGAAGGTGCCTCGGCAGAACAGGAACCGGGTGAAGTGACCCCGGCAGTTACAAGTGACCATGGAAGCAATCTTTTATGTGCATTTGCGGCTGTAGAGTCGGGTGCAGACGAAAGCCGTGCAGCGGCATCTGAACCCGACCCTACGAGCTATTTCGAGGCCCACAAGGGCAAGTTTTCTCGTGAGTGGAAAGAAGCGGAAGATGCAGAGTTACGGTCTTTGGAGGAGCTAGGAACTTGGAAAGTTGTCCGAAAAAGAGATGACAAGAAGCCCCTGCCCACAAAGGGGGTATATAAAACTAAATTGAAGGCCGACGGGACTGTTGAGCGCCGAAAGGCTCGGCTCGTAGCCCGGGGCGATCGCCAAATTTTTGGCGAAGATTATTTCTTTACGTTCTCGACTGTACTGGATCTAAATAATGTTAAGATGATTTTGGTTATGGCAATCATCTGGAAGGTGCCTGCACGGCACGGTGATGTGCCCAGTGCCTATCCGAAAGCGTCGACCGAAGAAAATTACGAGATACATTTAAAGGTGCCCAAGGGCATGGAAGTATCGAAGGAGAAACTCGAGGAGTTAGGTGCGAAGACCGAAAACGACGTGGTATTGAAGTTGGAAAGGAACCTTTACGGATTGAAACAGGCAGGGCGTCTCTGGTACGAATTGCTAAGAGACACCCTGGTGAAACTAAAGTTTATGCAGTGTCTCACTGACACTTGCATTTTTGTTCGAAATGACGACAGTGGTTCGGTCCTAGTGGGAGTCTATGTTGACGACCTACTAGTGACCGCCACTGATGAAAGTTTGGTTGAAAATTTCTTTGCGGAAATGGCGGTTTTGGAATTGAAAGACCTTGGAAAGGTCGAAATTTTTTTGGGTATGCGGATCGGAGGAGATCCGGAGAGCGGTTATTGGATTGACCAAGAAATAACGATTAATGAAATGTTGGAAAAACATGGATTAAAGGACGCGAACATCGTGAGGACCCCGATCATGGAGGAAGAAGCTCCTGAAAGTTCGGACTCACGTTTGACGGCGATCAAGGATGGAAAAACCCCCACGATTAGGGAATTTCAATCGTTGGTCGGCAGTCTACTATGGATCTCACGGTGCTCGCGTCCGGATATTGCATTTGCGGTGCATAAGGTGACCAGAAGGACCCATGCACCGACGTTTTTCGACTTCAAGATGGCGAAACGAGTCGCGAGGTACCTCAAGGGTACAAAGACTCTAAAGTTACATTTGAAACATGATGATGGCGAAGCTATGCCTGTGCGCATAGTTAGCTACAGTGACGCGGATTTTGCGGCTGACAAGGCCGACCGCAAGAGCATCAGCGCAAGCGTAATTTACGTGAATGGTATTGTGGCAGGATGGAGCTGCAAGAAACAAGGTGCAGTTGCGCTCTCGACAGCCGAGGCAGAATTCGTGGCTGCCGCTGTCGGTGGAAAACAAGCGCTAGGAATAAGGGAATTGCTTGGCGAGATTGGAATAAATTCACGGGCGCCGATTGTCTTAAAGATAGACAATCAGGCTGCAATCAAGCAATTGTTAAATGAAGCGAGTGCCGCGAGCACGAAACACGTCGACGTGAAGCTAAAATTCGTGAAGGATTACACGAGGAAGGGCAGGATGAGGCCTGAGCACGTTTCGAGTGCTGATATGGTGGCTGATCTCCTGACAAAAACATTGAGCGCTGCAAGGATTGGAGAGTTACGAAACCAGATTGGATTGATTTAAGTTTTTCTTTATTGATTCTTATCGGTTGTGGTTGGAACTAGCTGGCATCACTAAGCTGGATGGTATGGAGTGAAGTTACGTACCTGTGGTGATGTGGAAAATTGCATGTGGTTGCATGGAGGTCCCGGAGTTTTGGAAGGAGTGTTGGAATTACAAGTTGATTTTCGATGAAAATGAAATTCCAAGTTAACAAAACAGCGTGGACCACTGCATACAAATTTTAGGTTATAAAGTACGATTTAGCACTTAATAACTTAATAATACATTTATTACATCTTTTACCTTACAACAACACAAGCAACTGACTTCTGGTGGTAGTGCGGTGCGGAGCACCTCTACCAACTAACTTGAACGCTAAGTGGAAAAACAGGGTCGCCAGTAATTTCTGACCGGATTGCAGGCACCGTGCGCTACATTGCTGGTGCCTGCTACTTTACGCTAAGACTATTTTCCAACAGTGGGGTCCAACGACACCAGCCGCATCCTGGATCCCATGTCTAGCGACGAATTGAAGAGACTCCCGTCCTCAACAGCCGCTGCCCCGCGGTTCCCCCGCGTTCGAGTCTGTCCACGCGCTGCACCAGCACATCCTTTACCGATTCGTGCTCTTCTTGTTAGTTTTACCGGATAACGATTAAGTTGCTGTAAGGTTACAAAGAAAGGAAAGACACCCAAGACGCAGGGCGTCTACGGCAGGGCCGTCAGGGAGGTGCGACGCAGGGCGGTTACAGATAAAGAAAGGAAAGACACTCTAGATGCAGGGCCGTCAGGGAGGTGCAGACGCAGGGCGTCTACAGCAGGGCGGTTACGAAGTTGAAGGCAACTTCAACTTATATTAGGAATGTTATGCATATATATTCATTTTTAATTAATAAAAATAGGGCGTTCAAGGTGAGGTGCCAGTTGGCATCTCACAGGTGGAGCGCAGGGCGCTACAGTGTTAAGTAGAGTACAGGGCACCTACTACCGCCTCACCTTGAGTCCCCGGGGTCATTCTGGCACCGACCGTAACGGGGTGTATACTTCCTACTGTCCTACAGAATAAACTGTAGAAGTGCTTAGTAGTAGTAGGTAACCCTGTATTACTATTACTATTAATTCTTACTACTACTATTAAGTACTTTTACACAAGGGTCATAGAATTGAGATGACCACAACTAGTGACCTTAGCGCGTGGCGGGTCACTCCGGTTCAGTGACATCTTTCAACGAGGTACAATGTACCGATGAATTGCACAGTGCGCACCGTCTACGATTTCAGCTTAAGTCTTCATTAGCCTCGACAACATGCCAAGAGCCGTGCTTGTTGGCTAAAGCAGACGCCTGTAGTAACAAAATCCAAAAAGTATCCAACAGTCAACTGCAAAATCAGTTCGTAATCAGTTTCAAAATGCTGGTACTCTGTTAGTTGCCTTGTGGAGTAGGCGACAAGTGAGATACATATAACCTAATTTTTATGATCACCCGACAGCGTCAAGTCGATAGCTCGTAGCATCTTTACAGGTAATTTGTCGTGTGGTTGGTGTCGCCGAAAGAGTGCAGCTTCCCTACAGCGAGAATTTTGTTTCGGTCTCAGGCATATTATTCCTATTCCAGCAATTTCAAGCTTCTGATCAGCTGAAAAGACTTCAAAAGCATATTGCCTGGAAGACCTGGGATCGACTTGCGATGCGACAACCGAGTTATTCGCCCACGATAGACAAAAGGTTAACTTTGCGCTGAGTCAACGTAAGAGCTAACTTCACGAAATCCAGTTCTTTCTCGACTTTACAGATTGCAAACACGATTTGCACGTTCTGTGGTATCCCACGAGCTTGCCAAGGCATCCCAAACGTCTTTTTACATCTTGAGCACGCCTCATGATTTGATCATTTGCAATGCCACACACTTTTGACCAAGAGCTCCAGTCAATTTGTTCACTTCTCGATTATGCGCATATTTAATTCATTTAGCATATTTTTATTTAAGCGAGGTATAATCAATCGATGAGCACAATAAGGAATGGAATTCATCATTCCCAACATGTAGACTGAGACCGACGACTCATTCTCTTTTAGCATACCAACAACTGGGCACGAACACGTCTATCCGAGGCATGAGCTTACTCATTGAGGTGGAACGGTACGTTGTACCTTCTTTATGGTACAGGAGGTGCGACTAAGCTCTCATTAGTTTCACCAGTGTCCCAAACTTTGTTTTAGGCTTAGCAATCAGCAATTCTCGAGTCACTGCCGAATACGTTGAGCTCGATTGTAACCTTTGAAGTTTCGTCTTTCGTGTCTTTAGCTGCCCACTAATTTTACAGGACAGTTCCGTATTTGCCAACTGCAACGCCGCAACAGCGTGTGCAATGCAAGTGAAAGTCTCGAAGGCGCGACTCCAGAAATTAGTCCAATCTACAAGTCACGTGATTATGTTGCATGTCCACCGAGTTCATCAGTTTCCACTCAGAGGTGGTGGTTAAAAGAACGTTTTGACACCATCTCTATAGCGAAAATGAGGGTTTCAACGGTATACGAGGAAGCGTTTTCATTCGTCTGATTAACAACCCAAGTCTTCAAGTCATACTATTTATAAACAAACAGCCACAAGGTCGGCGTTTCAAACAAAACGTATCAGTTTAGAGATCGTCTGATCGCGGGCCCCGTTTTTTCCACGTGAGCCCCAGGTCAGCAATATATTTGTACCATTTTACCTGCTTCTATCTAGTTTTAAGTATAGCCTTCCAATTAATTATCACCTATCATTTCATGCCACGGACGGCTAGTTTCTGTCTGCAACAGCAGATCACTGCGGGTGCCGTTCGGCCGAACGACAGACGAGTGCGACAAATGTTTTAACTGCCACACAATCGAATCTCCTCCATCATTGTCGCCAGTGTCTATCGAGTCTTCCCGTTCGTTCGTGCATTTGATCAATCTCAGAGAGCAGGATGAGTGCCGGCGTCATCGTTGGAATCATTTTAGGTGTGCTCATGGTCGTGGGCGTTGCAGGGTTTTTCGCTTATCGCATGATGGGGGCCGACAATCAGGAGGATGAAAAGCAATTTATACAGGATTACCCACCATCGAAGGTCATGACAACGGACCCTGATCCCATGGCAGAGATCACGACACAGAATACACCTACTCAGTATGACTTTACCACGCTCGACGTGCCGTCCACGAAAGCAGCGCCTGACACGATGCCACCGTCAATTGTAGCGCCTACCGCCGCACCTAGTGGTGGTGGCTCGTCTAGTCCATCTCAAGAGCCAGCACAGTACAACTTTGATCCCGCGCAGTCAACTGTCCCTGGTCTCGCGCCATCATCGTCGCCCTTTAATCGAAAAGACGCTGTGCAAGCTTCGCGTCCTAGTAACAGCAATTTCGAAGCCCATTCGATGGAGTTTAATGCCGCTCCTGGGAATTACGCCGAGTCGTACAACGAATCGTATGGTGGTTCCTTTGCAGGTTCCATCGCTGGTTCCATTGCTGAATCGTACGCCAATTCGTTTTCTGGCACGCTCACGGGCCACGGAGTCCTTGACTCGTTTGACGCAAGTGGGGACGATTTTGGACGGGATACCGTCGGGACGACCGTGTCCGAGGCACTGGATCGACAAAGCGAGGCAGAGACAGGAGACAATGAACAGTCGCACTGGATGGACGACATGCGGGGCACAAATGACAGCTATGCAATGCTCGAGTCGGGCTCGTTCGATCGCACGTCCGCGCTCTCGCGCTTTTCAACCGACTCGGACCTGACAGGCCGCCCCACACAGAGCTAAGCTTGAAGGCGAGAGTCAAAGGACAGAAAGCAATGTGTGTATCTATAGTAACTGGTTAATAACATGTGTCAAGTGCCCCTCTATACTGGAGCAACAGTGCCCAAATGTAACAAAGATGAAATGCCATGAGGAGAGTAAGTATAGGTATATTTTAATGGAGAATGATGGTCGCTACGATTGCTTGCCACGGATTGTTTTTTTTATCGACGAGCGGGACCTCCCCGCTTTGGAAGCGGGAAATGAAGTGGCACCGACAACACGGCGCGGTTAATTTGCTTCTTGGACGCATCGCCATAAGCCGTAGCCTCCGCCTTAACTTTCTCGACAAGGCAGCCCAGTTGACGCGCGTACGATTGAATCTGAACGGCCGACTTTTTCAAATCTTTAGCAATTTCAGAAAGATCCAAACTAAAATCATTGATCGTGAGCGCTACAACCATCAGATACAAGCAGAGCTTGTCCTTCATGGCCTTGGACTGAAAGTACGTCGGATACCCGTTCGTGCCTTCGCTCATATCGGTAAATAGCTTGAGAAAGTGGCGTACAATCACAAGAGGAATACCCTTTTCCTCGCTAAAAGTGGCCGCGGACTTGCGTAAAGGAAACCGCGCATTGCCAAAATCAATCATGTACGCCACATAAACTACGAGGCACATTTTGTTGACATCGTAGGGAGCAGATAGAGACATCATAAGCCGAGTCGGTAGTGACGCCAGATTCAAACTTGCGGCATACTCGGCCACACTTGTAGTTTGTAATGCCTCAATGACCTCTTCAGCCATGATGGTCAGCGAGTCCATGACGGCGCTATCCATAACTGCACATTCCCCACGTCCAACTCTATGTTAGCACCAAAAATAGAAGGCATCTGAAACAACAGAATCTTACACTTTGATAGGTTATAAACATGTTCAGGCGTCGGTGCGTCAATGTCACATGGTGGTAAGAGAGCATTGCGGGTGGCAGCAAGCGCGGCTCCCTCTTTTGAGTAACTTCCGTCGAGCGCACGTTCTTGCTCGAGTTTGCGCTGTGCCGCCGAGATTTTCTTCTTTAACGTCTCAGTCACCGAGGTGGCACCACTTATGTTTTCCAGATTCACGATATTCTCTTCTAGATTCTTCTGCATTCGCTTACTCTTTTTGCTACCAAAGACTTCAATAAGATCCCGTCGCTGCTCCATATACGTCTTGTTCTCACCACGATTCTCATCGAGATTTTCAGAAGCGTTTTTAATCGCTTGCTGCATCACATAAATCTGGTCCACATTACACAGTCGAACCTCCTTCGTCTTCTTGTCGTAGACGCCCACAGCGTAGCTGGAAAAGTCGTGACTCGAGCCGACGTAGCCAAAATTAGCGCCTTGATACGCCACTTTCTCTGAGCTCGCAAGAACTAATCGCTGCTTCTTGTTGGGGTTCTCATACATCTCAAAAGCCAAATCCTTGCGCTCATTCGGCGGCGGAGGACCGTTGCGGAACGTCGCTACAATGGCACACAAGGTTTGATTACAGGCTGTCGAGAACTTGCACGAGGATGAATCTATACGTACCAACAATAGGAGCCGAGCTATCAAAGACTTCCTGATGGCGGAGATGCACTTTAACACGCTTGCTCATATTCGACG